>CAJDSM010051370.1:19651-35185 GCA_903981925.1 Ostrea lurida | reverse complement strand
TCGTGTTAACGATTAATAAAATCAAGGTCAGAAATTTAACTTTATGAAAAGACAAGCCAGTATTCAAAATAAAAACATCTAGAATTTTACTGAATTTTTTATTACAATTATACAATAAAATAACAAGAATAAACCAACTCTCTAAATACTAAGAAAAATCCTAACTTACAATGTTTGTCCGGCGGTAATTAATAAATCCAAATTTAACACAAAATTCTTCCTCCAGTCAAAATAATCCCGTTTAAAACTACATCAATCAAATCACAAGTCCATAAATCATGAGTGTCTCCATTCATCAAGTCACTGTCTATAATATATTTCTCAAATTTCCTAGACACGCTAGAAACGTATAATTAATGTAACTTGTTGACGTTAATCAGAAACGCATTTCAGACTTTTCTATAAACGTCACCCGTGGTTACTAAAATAAATCAATACTGGCTATAACAAGGTCATAAATTTTTCTAGAACGTTCAGGTCAATCAAGTACACAACACTCCCCCTTAAAAGAAAGTTTGAATGACAATGAAAATTTTCAATATAATGATAAGGAAAAAACTCAATTGAAACCATCAAATAACAAAAATGCATAATATATACACCACAATAATCAAACAAACCAAAGTACACTCACTAACACCGAGACAAAAGCATCTGCCATAAACATTGTTTTTGTCCCTTAATATGTTGAATAACAATGTCATTACTCGTTGCAATAATAAACTCCACCTAGTGGTCTTTGATTTTTGTTTGAACATTTTATGTAAAATGTGGTGGATTGTGATCGTAAAAAACAAGAAATTGGATTGCATAGTAACCATTCAAATAGCATCAAAATGTGATAAAGCTTAAGCAAGCAATGCAAGACATTCTTTCTCCAATAAGTGAATAATTTCGCTGACATTTTGTAAGTTTCTTTGAAAAATAAGAAAAAACTCTGTCTACATTGTCACTATGTTTGTTGAAACAAAGCAGCACCGATCCTACGTCACTGGCGTCTCAGTAAGTTAATTGCTTTGAAGAACATCTGGAGCAGAAAGAACTGGACTGAACTCATGAGAAATAGACTTAATTAACTGCCAATGAATCATTACAATCTTTCGTCCAGTGAAATTTAGCCTTTCTCTTTGTAGCAAGGTTAGTAGTGGGCTTACTGTGGAAAGAGAATTGGGACAGAATTTTCTGTAAACCCAGTCATTCCTAAAAATCCTCATTAACTCTTTCTTGTTTCGTAGGGAATTCGGAACTTTTGCAATAGCCTCACTAGCCATAATAGGTGTAACACAAACATTGACCTACTTGGTGACCTAAATATTCTACTGTAGCATGACAAAAGTTACTTTCGCGCGCAAGGTTCAACTGTCAAGTTCACTTTGCCCAGAGTGTCAAAGAACTTGCACATGATTTGGAGATGTTCCTCCCAGGTTCACTGTAATATAAATCCGCATCGTCAGATATAAGGCTGCATCCTTGAAGGTCAGCAGAAGAGAGTGGATCCATCCGTTTGAAAGGTGGCTGGCGCGTTTTTCATTCCAAAAGGTATCACCTTGTAATTGGAATAGCCATCGAGAGTCACGAATGCAGACTTTCTTTTGGCTCTCGTCTGTCAACGGTACCTGCCAATACCTTGGAGCAAGTCAAATTTGCTGAACAACATTTGGCACCTCGATTTTATCAATACATGCATTCAATTCTTGGAATCGGATAAGAGTCCCCGTTTCCGTGACAAGAATTCACTTTTCGAAGATCCGTACACAGTCTAAAAGTACCATCAGGTTTAGGTACAGGATACATGGTGAGCTCCAGTACTTTTACTTGGTTCAATAGTTCATTGTCCAGCTGTATTTCACTTCTGATCGTAACAATGCTGTATATTTTAACCGGAATTAAGCGATACGGATGCTGTTTAATGGGGTGGCAATCTCCCACTATGACATCATGACAGGCAGCGGTGGTCTCTTGGAACAATCATGAAGAATGGACGGATAATTTGCCATGAGTTCGTTTGAATTTGTTCTCTTTGGTGAGAATCTCAAATGCCGACGTTTGGCATGCCAGATTGGCGAGAATTTCGGAGTTCTTCAAAGATCCGGGGGACACTCTGACTGAAATCCTTTTCACTAGGATTCTACACTAATCTCATTGTCTGTAACAATTTTTTCAAAATGTTTGAACATTGGCTAAGGTGGAAACGGTTTTTATAAGAAGTTTGACTTACAATCTATCAAAATACTCTTTCAACAATGTTAATGTGAATCATCTGTTTTCCTTACGCGTCCAGGTGTCTTAACTACATAATTCACATCACTAAGCTTTGCCTCAAATTCATAAGGACCATAATATCTGGCCTGTAAAGGATGTCCAGAAAGAGAGGCAAAAATTACAAGACTTAATCGCCTGGCTTAACAAAACTCTGTTCCGGACATCTTGTGTCATTACAGTTTCATTTTGGTTTGAGAACTCTTGAGATTTTCTTGAGCTAATTTGCAAAGCATTGTAAAGCCTCTCTTAAAATTAGATACTATCTAGAAGATTGAGGAACTAGTTTCAGTCAGCCATTTTTCTTTAAACAACTTTCAAAGGGCCCTCTAAACTGTGTGGCCAAATACTATTCAAAGGGACTGAAACTAAAGACTCCCCTGACTGCTTCTCGTGCAGCAAATAAAACTAAGTGGACACTCATCCCAGTCTTTCCTCATAACTGATAGCAATAAGTCCTCATCATATTCTGTAAGAGTTTGATGGAAACGTTCAGTGCCCCTGAGACTCGGGAAATAACGCAGTAGATTGTAACTGTCTTCACCTAACTCATGCATAACCTGTTGAAACTAACCCTGACATAAAAATTTGAACCTTGATCAGAATTGGAATAGCCTTAGGCACTCTCCTACAAAACTGAAAAACCTATGGTAAGAGCCTTGGACTATGGGTTTTTCGCCTTAATATTCCTAAGAAGGTTAGCTTTTCAGGAACCTAGTGATAGTACACATGATAGGCAAATACTGGTTTCCTACCCTTGATTTAGGCAAAGGTCCTGGAGGCACATCTACCAATACACGACTGAAAGGTTCCTTCAAAGCTTGAATGGGTTTGAAGAGGGGCAAGATGGAATTTTCTGATTTAGGCTTGCCCTACCCATCTAGACAAACATGAACTTGCAAAATTCGAAAACAATCCTTTCTTTAACTTAGGCAATAGAAATGACTCCAAAATCCTGCACAGTTTATTGACACCTAAATTGAACCTGCCATGGTTGTTATCGTGAGCTTAAAACTCATGACGTCCTACGATAGCCCCGGACACTAATCTGGTGAACGACCTTGCCAGATTTATCTGGTGGTGCATCAGTGGTCGCCACTTCGCATAAGGACCGTCTTTGAATGTAGAGCACTCTCATACTTTAGCTGCTTCTTTCAGGCGGAAGTGCCCTTTTTCCAAAGTTGTAATAATATGCAGGTCCTTATTCTGCTCAGACAGCAACTGCTCTCGCTGAGGGATCTTGATCTTGGTTTAACGGTTATCTGTGTTTAGTATCACAGCATTGGTCATCTCAGTGGAGACTCACTCTGAATGGCTGTGAATTGACATCAGAATCGCCATCAAGGTCAATCAGGAAACTGTCCACTAAAGATCAAAAGTCATAGGATGGAACCAGCTGGTCAGGGGTTGGGCGTCCTCCTCAAACTTTTTTCTTCTGGTCATTGAATCTGCGTAACAGCACAGGCTGGGTAATACAGTTCGTCGTTCCATCTCGACGCGACAATTCGGATGTTAATTCCTTCAAACTATCGGATCTGGCACAACTTTGCCACCACTAAATCGTTTGCCAGCAACAAGTAACCCTTGAACAAGGAAGAGTAGGCTCAGTGAAGGCGAACACCTACGATAACTGGTCAGTGATTAAATCTGATTTCAGATAAATTCTATGCAAGGGAAATCAATGACGCCTAGCTCAACACCGGTCTGTAGTAAAACTGACCTATCAGCAGAGTAACGCTCAAACAAGACAAAACACTCTCTAACACAAACTCTGGAAGCCGCAACCAACGTATCTCTCCAAATCTGAAACAGGTTACTTCACTAGAGCCATCAATGAAACAAATCCTGGACAAAAGGGCTTTATAATCCCTCCATAGAATTACACAAAAACTGGACTTCGAACCTGAACATCAGGAGTGCCAGAACAAGAGAAACAAAGGCTTTTCCTATAATTTCTAAATGCTGTACAAGCATTGGGTTGTGGGTTTGTCCAAGGTCAATTTTTTCTCTTAAAGCTTAAACACTACTAATCGATGACCTTTTTCTTACAATAAGTAAAGTAGGAAGCATCCTACACCAGGATCCTTCAGAACGGCCTGACTTGGACCGGACGTAGAACACTGTAGGGTGGTGACTGGGAATTAGATGTAACTAGGAAGACTGAAGAATCTCCTGGTATACTCTTCTTATCTGAGTCTGAACTTTTCACTGAACTACTATTCTGATTGTTTGGGACCAAAAGAGTTTTTTTATGAGAAAGAGTGTAAGCTATCTGAAATGACAAGCAGCTTGTCAAGAGTCTTCAATTCTTAATCTTCTAAATGTGTTCTTAAAATCTTGAGGACACAGTCCTTAAATTCTTCTACCAAGATGAAGTTGTCTAAAAGTTCTGAAAATTGTCTATTTCCTGAGATCTAACCATTGATCAAAATAAATCTTCTTTTTCTCTAGCAAATTCTACCATAAGTCTGATTGTCGAATTATCTCTTTATATCCTTTTAAACCTCTGTCTGTACGCTTCCGGACAAGTTTGGTATGCCCTTAAGTATTGTAGCCTTGACCTTGTCATAAATCTGAACTCTCGCCTATGGCTAGCGTTGAGTAAACTTCCGCGTCTTCTTGCCAATTAATAACACTTGTAATAATGTTGTCCAGTATTGTTTTGGCATTTTAACATTTGATGCAACTTTTTCAATTGAGGGAAAATATTTATCAATAAGCTTTTTTCCTGAAATTTTCGGAACTAATCTGATAATTTTTAGCTGCGTCGAATCTCACTCTGCGGCGAGGCTTCGTTCCTTATGTAAACAATCTAATTTCTCTAATTCAAATTGGTCTCTGTTACTCTCTTTTTTCTGTCTTTTTTCAAATTCTCTCATCATTTTTTCCGCTCAAGTTCTCCGTTCTTTCTCTCTCTCTTCACGTTCACGTTCTATTTTTTCTTCTTCACGTTCACGTTTTTCTCGTTCACGTTCACGTTTTCTTTCTCCTCTCTTCACGTTCTTTCTCTCTCTCTTCACTTTCCTTAAATCTATATTTTTTTCATAGCTTTAATTTGTATTCTAATTTTCTGACATTCCGGATTAAGACTTTGGAAAATCATAAGTTGTAAAAATGTTTTCTGCCAAAAAAGATTTCTTAGCAACTACGTTCTAATCTTCCTGTTTCTTCATGCTGAGTTTTTTAACCTCTAACCTAAGTGTACACCAAGGGACTCAACACCCTCATCTTTTTTTCAACTTATCAAACACGCTGGATTGTCTGGATTTTTTACAAAATTTTCTATAACTGAATAATGTTGAACTCCGCCTTGTTATAAAAAAAAAAATTTGTATTAAATCCGGACGAGCCCCCATTTTTGATTTGTCGAGAAATACCATTTATTTAAACCAGTGTTATATCTATCACAACGAATTCTAAAGCGAACAAATCCAGTATGTGAAAGGTTTGTTTCATTTTGGGATCGAGGCAGGCTATTTCAACAGTCACGTGTAAAGGTAATTCGATGGTCGTTATACCGATCTAGTTGCCAGTTTGGCCTGCTATTGTGTCAAATGAGAAGGCGAAGATCAATCTCGTAGGTCATAGACGGAATACAAACAAGAGTTGGGCAAACACGGACTCCTGGACACACCAGAGGTGGGATCAGGTGCCTTGGAGTAAACATCCCCTGTCGACCGTTCACACCTGCCGTGAGCCCATTAACAGACTAATCAAACTCGGTGTATAAAGAACGGCTTAACAATTGCTATGAAATGCGTCAAACAGCATTTTATCCAATGACAGGGTATATTGGTAATCTAGATCGTTATACCGACCATCAAATTTGCTGTATGACTTATTTCATATGTTAAGCCATTCTTTACGTTTCTGTATCCATTAATTTTATTTTAAACGTCCGATCGTCTTGCCTAATGGAGATCCGGGTTAAAACAGATCCTCAGTACCCCTTGCTTGTCGTAAGAGACGACTAAATGGGGCGTACCGAAGAAACCGAGGCCCCGTGTCACAGCAGGTGTGGCACGATAAAGATCCCTCCCTGCTCAAAGGCCATAAGGGCCGGCCATACATGTAGGCCTAAATTTTGCAGCCCTTCACCAGCGATGGTGACGTCTATATACATGTATGAGTGAAAAATTCTCCAGTGGGACGTTAAACAACAGACAATCAATCTATTTATCGTCTTTAAATATTTAATTCGTTCAAAAAATGTCTACTGTCTATCGTCAAGCTGTAAAGAGGGGGGAATTGATGTCAATGATGCGTGGATTCAGATATTTTTTCAAGGGGGAGGGGGCCTTGAGCACCCTTGCAATATATTGCTAGAGAGTGTGGTGCCCAACCTTTTACAACAGAAATTGCATAAAAATAGGTACCGATACAACACGTATTTTGACAAAAGCGTAATTTATGCAGACACTATATTTTCAAAGTTCTCTGTCAAAAAATTAAGTTGTAAATTTTAACTTAACAATCCACCATCGAGCTTTCCCTGACAGACTTCGTGTAGGAGTGGAAAAATCACCAGAGATATCATTATGACAGTAAAATTGATTGAGAATGGCCAACTTATATTCATTTCAAGTTTTAGAATGTCAGACGGCGCTATTATCTGTGTTTTTAAATAAAAGCGTTGACAGACTAAAATCAACGTTGATCTGTAATCATTGATTGCTCGATGTAAATAGAGACGAAGGCAAACACCGTCAGATATGAAATCGAAAGGGGCTCGGGAGGATACAACACAATCAGCGAGTGATTTGTTGAAGTGCACAAGAATAAAAAACTTGTATCGTATGTTTCGAACATCTGTTCCACTCTCCAGTGTGCAAAGTTAGGGATATCACAGTATTTTGATTGTTTATGGCAAAGTCGTTTAGGCTGCGCAATTTGTGAAGCTTCAACATCCGTTTTCTCAAATCATTTAATCGTGATAAGCTGGTGAAAATGACATTTTAACAGTCCTTGAGTGGATAATAAGGGAACGATGCTCCAGAATAATTCTGGATTAAAATGCCAAATCTCGTCTGCCCCCTCAGAACGTCTGCCACACTAGAGGGAAATGGCGGGGAACATCGAACTTCAAAACAGGGGAGAGTACTGTGAATATTGTAAGTATAACACTCCTCTTTTCCAAGAGTACTTTTTTACGATTGTACAAATTGATGTTTTGAAAAATACGAGTAAAATTAAGAATAATTTGCAATATGAATTAGTTCCATAACTGATAAATCAAAAGCAAGAGGGTTTCAAAAATAACTTTATCGATTCAGAAATAGCATCAAGCCTTGTGTCTAAGATATTGCGAGCTAAGTAACCGGTATTTCTAATATTTTCTTCCTTTCCGGAGAAAATTACTCGTGACAATAAACGGAATCGATGCCGCATTCAGCTCCAGGATTTCTTTAAACCATTCTTCAGCCATTTCCTTACTGTTAATTCCCAAGGGTAATTGAATTCTATAACTTGAATTGTACTTTTTATATGATTGTCCCATCTCATTTGTACTTTGATCAGTATTCACGAGCGTATAAGATTGGATATGCAGCTGTATACAATATTCGTTGTTGTGAAAAATGGATATCAAAGCACATTCAAATAGTGCATATTATTCTACAATTCCGAACCCGTACTAATATATTGCACCACATACAATTTTTTGTAGAGGGATTTCCAGGCGACATTTTTTCTATATATACATATTGCTTCGTATTTGTTAGTTTGTCAGTTCTTTTTCATCACAAACTAGATATAACTAAAATTGATATCGCACGTTTTATACATTCGGTTTTATTTAGTACGTGAACAATATTTATTTGGTTAAAAATTAAATGAAATATTAGTCCAATAAAAACTGGCAAGTTTAACGTTGAAGATGCATTTCAATAATTTCAACGTTACTCCGATATCTGCTCTGTGATTATGACAATTGCCATACATTAATTAAGATAATTAATATTAAGAATTTATGAAAAGACAAATTTCTAAACGTTATATGCAAAAACGTTATCGCGTTTTTAAACAGTCGCGCTTTTGAAAATAGGTCAAAGTTGACATTAAGAGAAAAAAAAAGTCAAATTTAATGCAACTTGTTTCACCAAACTAGTTATTGAACCCAATAATGCGTGGGCCAACACAGCCTTGGAGGACTTTAGTAATCTCGTAATTCGTTATAAAGATGTATATAAGAGATACAGTGTTATACTCTCTTCCATCAATTCTACGTACACATTCTTGATTTCCTGATAGAATATTTACTGCATGCGTTTGTTCTCATCAAGACATATGTTCGTAATATACATCGAGCACCTGCCGCTCATCAGTACTAATTGGCTACCACGTGGCAAATCAACGATTTAGGGGAGTGTAATCGACAGGGGGTAGGGGCGGAGCAAGGTTCTACTGTACAAGTGACGTTCACCAGCAGCCCGGTGGCTGTGACGTATATCATCTGTCCATTTTATCATTGTAAAAATTATATTCACTCGAGATCGAATTTGGTCCAAGACTGTCACTCTTTTGAAAAAGCATCATTCACAACACCTGAAGAAAGTAAGTTGCTTAATTACAGGCATCATCAATGTAGAATATACTATGCCAGAGATATTATTTGACTAGGTCACTCATCTGGAAAATATAGGTCAATTGCAACATCTTAATGTTGAACTTGCAAGAGCTTTCAAGAGAATTTTTCACTCACATGGAGACATCACCATTGCCGGTGAAGGGCTGCAAATTTAGGACTATGCTCGGCAATTATGACCTTTGAGCAGGGAGGGATCTTATTGTGCCACACCTTCTGTGACAAGGGGCCTCAGTTTTTGTGGTCTCATCCGAAGGACCGCCCCATCTAGTCGCCTCTTTCAAGCAATGGGTACTAAGGCCTAATCTACATCTTTTATGCTGTCTTTACCTGAAAATGATTATGTACATGTATGTCTCTCTTGTTTGATACATACAAATGTACATATGTATTACTTTTTCCATTGCAATATATTATTTGACCTCATGGATGGTGTGAACTTGAAACTTGGGTCTATTTTAACCCGGATTCCCACAGGATCATCCGAAAGAGCCTGATTTCATGTAATCTTTCAGCGATCCATAAATGTTACCGCTAAGAATTGCATAGCTTGATGGACCAATCAGACCACTAGCTTCTTCTCATTTAGAGCGAAGACGTGAAATCCTAAGCGAAACTGTTAGACGAAGGGGCAAAAACGCGAGGGTAACGAACTTAGCGAAAGTGCGAATTTGCGAGGGCGGTGGAATAAAAACGGATATTCGTGTAATACACTCATGCATTGATATTTCCCGTAGTTATACAATCCGCTCTGATCCAGGGAGTGAATCATTAACACCTTGTAAGCAAAGCAGATACAGTGTTAATTCAACATTTATTGCACAAGTCCGATTAATTTAAAGGGGCATGGACACGTTTTGAACTAAAAAATTTCAAATTTTAGATTGCCAATTTTGATGTTTGAAATGCTTAATCAAGTTATTTCTAGTGGTCAGCAAAAATTTGAAAGTCAGTTCTTGAGTTATAAGAAAGATACAGCGGTCACAAATCTTCGCAGTGTAATGTTTACAAAAAGATAGCTTCGTAGTTAATATCATGTTTAAAACAATATGAGATGTGAGAAACACTAGATACTGTTTAATTGTATTTAGAGTTAATTTCTAATTTGAAAAAAAATCTGCTTTAAATGGAATATTTAGTAGCATATTCAATATATGTAAGCAAAATCATATGGCTCGGGCCTTGTTTACATAACAAAGAATTGTAAGTGCTGTATCTCACTTGGAAGTCAACAGATGACGTTAATTTTTTTCCTGACCATTAGAAGTACCTTAGTAAAGCATTGTAAACATTAAAAGTGGCGATCTAAAATTTTAATATTTTTAGCTCAAAAAGTGTAAATGCCCCTTTTAGGTCACACGCAACGTTCGTGATATGTATATATATTAGTTTAAAACTATTCTTAATATAAAATCATAGTAACATTAGATATCATACTCTGTATTCTGTGAGAAAAAAATCAAGACTATTATAATTATCTGGATTTTGGAAAGGATAAAAGATGATGAATATTTGGATTTTTGTCAATGAAAGTACATGTACATGTATATACAAAAAATGCAAAAACATAGTTTGGGTATATATTTCTTCGAATTTTTTTGGAGATTAGTACAGCAATAGACAATAAAATCCTGAAGTTTTCAACACATCTTTCCTGCTTTTATTCTTTGAATGTTGAGAAAATTTAATTTATACCTGAGCTACCTCTCTTTGAAGAAAGCAAATGTAATGCGCCTGGTATATTATTATTATTATTTTATTCATTTATAAAGCGCAAAATTACATATAGTTTCTATGCATACTAAAAAACAACTTTGTTAATTATATTTTAATCATCATTAAATAATTCTGAAGGAAGGGAATGATCTTTGCGTTTCCTGTAGCTTATCATATTAATTATTATTGAAAGTCTTCAATATTAGAGATAGAAAAAAAGTACATCGCGTATGCCCTTTTAAAAGCGAAGTTAGAATCCAAGCGTTAAGAATGGGGATACATTAGAATTGGGAATGAAAATATTCAGTGAAACGGGGTACACAAATGTAAAGTAGGCGTAATTGTTAAATAAAAAAAAATAATAAAACTGGTTTTTCAATATTTCATGAATACATTGTATATATCTTTTATTAATTTTCTAAATCGACATACTGTCGAGTTGTTAAATGCTTTTTATGAAAACCCCCTATATTCTATTTGAACCATTAAGAGTTTTGTGTCATCGATCTCATTTGCAAATCGATTAACGTAATCCATATATTTTTTTAAAAAAATCTTAACGATTGAAAATTACATCATTCCTTTAGTTTGGACATTGATTGTGATTAATGGGCATGTGTTCACAGTCACGCTGGATACTTTGAAAATGCTCTAAATTGAATTTCTTCTAAAATGTATCGTTTAGTGTTCTTTTGTAATTGACAAAGTCCTTCTTCAACAAAGTTCAGTCCGGTTGTTATTTATTACTTCTGTGAATCTGAATTGGATCTGAACTTTATGTCTACCGATTTTTTTAATTTAGATATGCGAAAATGTATGAGCAGGCCGTAACCAGGAATATTTCCATTAGGGGTGCACAAGGGGTCTGAAAACCCCAACTGGTGCCGGGATTGCCCTCGTAGGGGGTCCAGGGGGGCGAAACGTCCGGGAGCTGAGAAATTTTAGCATTTTCATTGGGTCTGTTGGCTAATTTAGGCCCCAGCTGGTCCAGGACGGGTCATGATATGGGGTCCAGGGGCGAGACCCCGGAAGCTGAGAGGTTTTAAAATTTTCATTTTAAATTGGGAGTGCATTTGCACCCACTTCAACCCCCTCCCCCTGGTTACAGCCTTGACGAGTATGGAGTGTTATCAATGGTTGTCCATAATTAAACCTTGTTCTATAGTATACTATTCACCCCTAATGTAAGTTCTTTAAAAACTGTCCATTAAGTTTGAGAAATGGGAACAAATTGTCCCCTAATCGTTCTGAATTGTCGGTTGTCCAATACACTTATCAAAGAATGGATACAAAGACCAAAAACAATGACGTCCTAGACATAATGTGAAAAAAGCGAGACATCAATTAATAAGATCAGTTTCAAAAGCAACCGCGCCGCTGAGGCTGAGTATAACGTATTTATAAGTTGTTTCCGAACTCTCCGAGATAAAAAGAGGTTTTAATGAAATGAATACTGATTTCTTTACAAACATTGAACACAATATAAACGAATTTAGTCTCTGGTTGTGAGCTCTATGTGACTGGAATACAACCAGTCCTCCGGCCCTCTTCCGGGACTCCGAGACTTAATTTCTCTCCCGCTAGATCTATAGGTAGAAGCTAGACGACTTAAATTAAAGTATTTGCTTTTGATTTTCCATTTGGTCAAATTGATTGATATATGATTATATCATTGTGATAATTGATTCCCTATTAAAAATGCATAGCACTTGTTACGCCGAAGCTCATAAAGGTACATAGATGTAAACAGCCAAAGGAAAATCTGTAAGTTGGTATTTACAAATAATACACTCAATGTCAGTCACATGGCAGGGACTCCCACTCGAAAATCGGGCAGTTGCAATTAGCGACCTAGAACTGCTCGAATTCATGACCTCGCCTTCGAGAAGGCATGCACACCCTGTAATAAAAAAGAATTTAAATTAAACAAGGGAACCTGAGAAACATCTGTGATACTACTGCTATATGTGAGATTTGACTCTATACACACTCGTGAAGAGAGACAACTACATAGCTGGTGAGGCAAAACATATAAGGGAGAGTCATAAACAAAGATGGTCAAAAATAGATAGACTGCGAAAGAACTGGCTCGCTCCCACCTTGGAGAGGCAATAATGCTAAATTAAAAAAAAATAATTGGCTACGGTAAAGAATATCTGATAACCCAAACTTATTCCGACGCGCAACCCAAACCCAAAATTGGCTCTCCCGCCCTCTCTAGAAAGGACTAAACCCTGTTGTAAAATAGAAGTCATTATCACTAAAGCGAAAAGCGGAAACAACGTGAGATTGGCTCACACTAGTTTTTGAAGTTCCTACGAGCACTTCACCTTGAAGGAAGGTGTATGATTCACAACTTTGGAGTTGTAGAAAAGTAGTGAAATTATAGACAAAGCGGAAAATGTTATATGTGTATGCTAACATTCGGAAGCTCAGGGACTCACTGAAATGAGAGATCCCGGCTGCTGTATGAAAATGAGGATATTGCAGAAAATTACTGCAAAGCGGAAAGATTACTTAATTAATTTCTCTCATTAGGTTCCTCTAGCACTCAGCGTGTAAGGAGCCAACCCCATAGTAGTATAAAACATAAAGAGAACAATCAAATTTTAAATCAAAGAAGATCGGGGATGAGTAAATGGTACTGATAAGTATACGCACTAGAAAAATTGAGGACGTCAATACGGACACTTGCAATCATGGACTAGGAGAAACATAATCTTGTGTAAATAAGTGATGTAAAATATTAGACTACAGAAGATTCAGGAATTGAGTATTAGACACAATTCTGTAGAATTATATAATAGGAGCATTCAGTTTTCAACAGTAAATTAGTTCACATATTACGCGCCCGCGCACAAGCGCTGAGGCTTGGTTTGGTGAGTTGTATAACTGTATATCTAATAATCAACTAATTGTTTCGATACCTCTCGGATAAAAGAAGGATTTTCTTAATGAAACGGATTAAAAAACTGAATTCTTTCTCAAATCATCGAAACACAATAATGAGCTCATGAGCCAGATCTACTAGCTCTCCATTGATTTAGTCGCACTCCCTGGCTCTCGTGATCATCATCTTCTCAACGCGTACTCATCGCTTGGCCCGTTCGTGCTCCTCAAGAAGGTGGTCCGCCGAGGTAGTTTGGGGTTGATTCGCGGCGAAGTAGTTGTTCACTTGGGAATAACATGTGAGTTATAGAAATGTATTTAGCTTCTTACAACTGAGTAGGCATAGATGACTCTGTCAAGTTTTGAAGTAGGACTGCCGGGTCATACCTCGGTGATGATCCAGGCGAACACTTCTCGTAGGCTTAAATTGTGGACCGAGGTGATATACATGCTGATCTTTCTTTCTTAAGACATACTTTGCGAATTCAGGCCCGCAACGAGATACAATTTGTGGTGGCAAGGGCTGCAATTTTTGTTATCTCGAGAGAATATATTTCAGGATCTTTGTAATTTCAGATGCTTCAAAATTCCGCTATTAGTTTTCTCGATTCTTATATTTCAGCATTAGCTTTCATTACAGGCCCAATGGATTTGTTTGAACGTTTTAAGCAGTTCCGGAGAGAGAGTTGGTGAGTGATGAGAATGAGTGGAGTGAATCAAAATATTTGTGAAATTAAATTCGCTACAAGAAAATACATCCAAACGAATGCATTTCCAGAGGTATTGACTTTATGTACCACAAAAATGTGATTGTGCTTAGACTTATGTTACATAAGGGGGGGGGGTGAGTAAACGTCTCTCCCCCGGGGCACCGCAGACGATGAAGTGTGTTTGACTTTCAGTTGGTCTAGCTCTTGAGAACTTACTATGGATGGTGATACCTGAGTGATTTGTGTAGTCTGAACCTACCAGTGACCAGTGCACAACCCGCTACCATAGTAATGTTAGGGCATAGAGAACAATGAATCACTGCTTTTAAAACATCATGCATTGCTTCCAGAAATTACAGTTACGCTTTATTGTATATATCAATAGAATATTAATTGGATTAACTTAGATACAATGACTGGTAATTAGATGCAATGCGCAAAAAGAAGGCTTTTCTTGCATACGTATGTACTGTTAGTATTTTGCAACTAGCATGTCAGTGAATGTAAAAATCGCGCGGCGGAATCGTTAGCAAATTTACCTACTAATAGAATGGAAATAAGCAAAGAAATAAATACTTCTTGTTCACAGAACGCAGTTCTTGCAAAATCCTGGTGCACTATGTAATGCACATAGGCTGCTTTGCCTCAAACGAATACGTACTAAATATGGCAAATAAAGAAAGCTGTAAGCTATATAGGGGACGGGAGTGTGCACTTCCAAATATGTTAGACTTTACTCTTTATTGGCTGATAATAAGCGAGAAATAATATAAACTCCCTTTGGAATCTCCGGACAACTGAAACCTTGTCATCATACCACTATAAGCTGCCAAACTTGCAGTGCAATGATTTATGTTTTATCAAATCAGGGAAATAGTCGAGAGTGGAATTTTTCCTAATAATATATGTGCTTG
Organism: Ostrea lurida; assembly: GCA_903981925.1. NCBI lineage: Eukaryota > Metazoa > Mollusca > Bivalvia > Ostreida > Ostreidae > Ostrea > Ostrea lurida. The sequence goes on along the minus strand of CAJDSM010051370.1, from coordinate 20,114 downwards.
AGTGGCCCGAGTTTTGCAGTTTTAACAGAAATAGGAATCTGATATCTTTTGCCTTGCAATTGCATTGGATTTTGTTGCCGTTTTATTGGGGGTCTAATAAAATTTGGATTGATTACGACTAATGATTATTACTCTTGGGTGATATGGTCCCATTACAAAGCATATCGCACTGTGTCTATAACATCTATTATGATATTAGTATTCATCTGCAAAGAATAGCGATTGAAACATGGTTCGTAATATGCATATTAATACAAAAATAGAGGGAAGTGAATACTTGCATATTAGGTGAAATACATATACGAGATATAAAAATCAGAACACTCTGAAATGTCATCTTACAAAATTTCTGTTTGGTATTTGTTGAAAGAAAAAATCATATTATTTGTAGGGTCTTTTACTAACATATACAGCTCTGTCAGCACATCGGCAGGGACTTCCCATGAAAATCGGGCGGTTAGCT
>CAJDSM010051370.1:0-19626 GCA_903981925.1 Ostrea lurida | reverse complement strand
CGGGCGGGCTTCAGCTACAGACGACGCGACACTTGACACCAGACGACGCGACACTTGACCACCAACCGAAGGCCCGCGAAGGCGGTCCAATTGTCTTTCGAGACCGAAGGAGACGACGAATAAATATGCATGTACATGTACAATTTTTTTTGCCAGTTGACACGTATAAAAATATCTAGTATGTTAGACCTCTATAGACAGCAGTATAATGCATGACGACACTAAAATGTGAAATTTCCTCCATTTTCTTTTATCGTTAATGTTGCAATGGATGTGGTTTACAAGGCGCAAAACTGCATGCTTAAATATTGACATCTTTGAGTTTGACTGTATTCATGAAAATTGAGAAAAAATATCAACTTTATGACGCTCATTGCGATAACAGAAATCGGTACCGCGGAGACGTCCGACTAGTTTAAGATGGAGGTGAACTGAATTCCACATTAATTGAAAGTTTTGTATGGGAATACATTTCATTGTTTTCCAATCCATCTATTGATTTGTTGCTACTAAGACCATCAAATAGTCTTCAATGCCTTATTGTCAGGACGGTACATTTCTACGGAAGCCGGTAAGTGCCAGGGTATATTTTCACTGGCGGCCGCCAACTAATTATCTGGAGGCCGCCACTTTATTCAACTGGCGACCGCTACTTAATTTATACATGGCGGCTGCCAATTCCTCTGCCTGCTGAGTGATTATTTTCTTCCGAGGGGGGGGGGGGATTGTCATCTAAAATTGTTGACAAAAAGGAAACCAAATGATTTCTCTTTTGCCCAAACTTAATACTCCTAAAGTGAAGATAAGGCGCTCCATTCGTTCTTATTGCCGGTTTATCATTTTACCAATCATTAAAAAGCGATCACTAAATGAGGGGGGGGGGGTTCCGCTAATATATCTTTTTTGCATGTGACATAACTTAATTTGCGGTGTAAAAAATAACGGAAAAGGAAAGTTAAAAAGCTGTGAAGAGGAACAAGCCCCGTGGTTAACATGCTTGCGTGGTGTCGCTACTTAAGTACACGTTAAAATTTTCGTATGTGCGAAATCCAACACATGTTGATCGTTTGAATATACAAGCACATTGTGTAATATAACAGTACAATCGACAAACAGTAAATGTTCTTTAATTGTTGTAATACATGCATAATACTTCATTATTGGAGAGAGAGGATACAGGGTTGCACTCCTTTAAGTTTGGAGGAGGAGGAGAGAGAGAGAGAGAGAAGAGAGAGAGAGAGAGAGAGAGAGAGCGAGACGAGAGGAGAGAGAGAGAGAGAAGAGAGAGAGAGAGAGAGGAAGAGAGAGAGAGGAGAGAGAGAGAGAGAAGCATGTAAATTGATTGGCGGTCTTCTGATAAAATGAAGTTGGCGGCCACTAAATGAATATTTACTTCACATGTATGCATATCTTTAATAAGCACTTACTGAATTCCGTACATTTTACTATAATCTTTAATCATTAACACACTTTCAACGATTTATCTTCTGGTAAAGTGGACGAGTATTCGACATTCCAGGTGAGTTACACGTGTGATGTTTTGTTCACGTTCAATGACTGCAGTCAATTTTGTTGTTTGGGGAGTAGACCTTTTGTTTTGAACTAATTGATTATTTTCGTTAGATGATGATAAATTAATTGATAATGATGGTGACAAACAAAACCGAATGTCACTGTCATGCTCTTAAGGTGGCAAGTTTTACGATTTTATGGTTATTGTTATATTTGCTTAGTAAAACTAAATAATACAAACGATCTGACTACTGTATAAACAAGTTCTTGTGTTATTCGTTTGCCCACAAAGAAAGAAAAAAAAATGCAGCTTAATACCCTTGGTTTCGTGACTCCTATCCGTGTAGTATTTATGAACGGAGGTGAGTTTTCGTGATGAAAATTTGTCCAATCTTTCCCTTTCCCTTTTCCAGACGACGCGACACTTGACCACCAACCGAAGGCCCGCGAAGGCGGTCCATTGTCTTTCGAGACCGAAGGAGACGACGAATAAATATGCATGTACATGTACAATTTTTTTTTGCCAGTTGACACGTATAAAAAATACTAGTATGTTAGACCTCTATAGACAGCAGTATAATGCATGACGACACTAAAATGTGAAATTTCCTCCATTTTCTTTTATCGTTAATGTTGCAATGGATGTGGTTTACAAGGCGCAAAACTGCATGCTTAAATATTGACATCTTTGAGTTTGACTGTATTCATGAAAATTGAGAAAAATATCAACTTTATGACGTCATTTGCGATAACAGAAATCGGTACCGCGGAGACGTCCGACTAGTTTAAGATGGAGGTGAACTGAATTCCACATTAATTGAAAGTTTTGTATGGGAATACATTTCATTGTTTTCCAATCCATCTATTGATTTGTTGCTACTAAGACCATCAATAGTCTTCAATGCCTTATTGTCAGGACGGTACATTTCTACGGAAGCCGGTAAGTGCCAGGGTATATTTCACTGGCGGCCGCCAACTAATTATCTGGAGGCCGCCACTTTATTCAACTGGCGACCGCTACTTAATTTATACATGGCGGCTGCCAATTCCTCTGCCTGCTGAGTGATTATTTTTCTTCCGGAGGGGGGGGGGGGTTGTCATCTAAAATTGTTGACAGAAAAGGAACCAAATGATTTCTCTTTTGCCCAAACTTAATACTCCTAAAGTGAAGATAGGGCGCTCCATTCGTTCTTATTGCCGGTTTATCATTTTACCAATCATTAAAAGCGATCACTAAATGAGGGGGGGGGGGGTTCCGCTAATATATCTTATTTTGCATGTGGACATAACTTAATTTGGCGTGTAAAAATAACGGAAAAGGAAAGTTAAAGGGTCTGGTGCACTGCAAGTGCAATTTTTGATAAGAATAAACATCTTATCTAAGATATAATGATGTCCTGAAATTTGACGAAGATACTTGACTGAATTAAAAAGAGATATAGCAAAAACTCCAATCAACACCTGAACATATTTTTGAAATAGTCGGGTTTAAGGCCAAATCGCTGTGACGTCACCGCATGTTTTGAGCAATATCGAAAGTAGAAAAACAGTACGAATGAGGCAGTTGAATTTCGCTTCGTTCGAATTGCTTGTTTGTATTTTCAACGTATTTTAATATTTAAGATATTAAAATATAGTGATATCGTTGAAAGTTTTTCAGTCCGTAGTATTTGCGAATGCGGCATTGTAAATTATTTACCGTGATTATTGTATTGATTTGATATTTCTTTGCGGACGTGTTGAGAAATCATAACATTCACCAGAGCCATATGGAGAATTTTTCCCAGCGTTGTGAACATCAAATTATAAGGCAGTGGGCTGAAGCGCTGGTGTTATTAATTTGATTTACTACTTTATTTTAAACATTATAAAAAAGTGGAGGAACAGCCCCTGGTACTGCTTGCGTGGTTCGTATACTAAGTACACGTTAAGAATTTCTTGTGCGCAAATCCACCTGTTGACGTTTGATATACAAACATTCGTGTAAATAACAGTACAATCGACAAACAGTAATGTTCTTAATTGTGTAATACATGCATAATTACTCATTATTGGAGAGAGAGGATACAGGGGTTGCACTCCTTTAAGTTTGGAGGAGAGAGAGAGAGAGAGAGAGAGAGAGAGAGAGAGAGAGAGAGAGAGAGAGAGAGAGAGAGAGAGAGAGAGAGAGAGCATGTAAATTGATTGGCGGTCTTCTGATAAATGAAGTGGCGGCCACTAAATGAATATTACTTCTACATGTATGCATATCTTTAATAGCACTTACTGAATTCCGTACATTTTACTATAATCTTTAATCATTAACACACTTTCAACGATTTATCTTCTGGTAAAGTGGACGAGTATTCGACCATTCCAGGTGAGTTACACGTGGTGATGTTTTGTTCACGTTCAATGACTGCAGTCAATTTTGTTGTTTGGGGAGTAGACCTTTTGTTTGACTAATTGATTATTTTCGTTAGATGATGATAAATTAATTGATAATGATGGTGACAAACAAACCGTATGTCACTGTCATGCTCTTAAGGTGGCAAGTTTTACGATTTTATGGTTATTGTTATATTTGCTTAGTAAAACTAAATAATACAAACCGAATCTGACTACTGTATAAACAAGTTCTTGTGTTATTCGTTTGCCCACAAAGAAAGAAAAAAAAAATGCAGCTTAATACCCTTGGTTTCGTGACTCCTATCCGTGTAGTATTTATGAACGGAGGTGAGTTTTCGTGATGAAAATTTGTCCATGGTCAGAATTTGCTGATTGTTGTCGCCCACTTCACACCATGACTTTTTCTCGGGATCCACTCTCACTCAAGTTTGGGAAAAAAATGTATCCTTGGCCGAATGGGATACAGTTTTGGTCAGATAAGAAACTGCATCAGTCCTTTCAAGTGCGAAATAATTGTGAAATGATGAAATTTTCTCAAGAACCAAATGGAAGCCATAACTTGCAAGAAAGCTTTCATAGTAAGTAAGTGTACATGTACATATGTATATACTAGAGAAGATTCAAATTTGTTCCCCTTGTTATTAACTACTTTGGCAAAGTCGGGACCTATATGTAGATTGGAATGGAAATGTGTGCATCATTATTCTCTAACAACCTTTTTAAGTAATAAAAACAGGAATACAAGTTGTCAAATTTAAAAAAGAAAGCATCTTTATCTTAAAGTTTCACAAAGTGAGACATTGTAGGTTCCACCACGATTCCTTGGCCAGAAAGATCAAACGTTTTCCGTGGTTTGTTGTCGTCGTTTGTATAAACTTTTAAAATTCTCGACTCACTCTACCAATTTTATCTAAACTTGGGAAAAGGGTATCGTTAAGTAAATAGAATGTATACTTTCCATGCGGGATAATTTGAAAATGGTGAAAATGGGGTGGAATTATGAAAATGATGCTATATTTATGATAGGCACGCTGCATTTGATACCTGGATTATAACTACGGGTAAACTGACCTGGTCAGCATCGACCAATCACGTAGAGCGGAATACAACGAGTAAATACCTCGTATCAAAGCTAGTGATGAGCTATTAGATCGAAGTACTTAACGATTGTACTTGATGAATCTCTATAGAATTCAATTGACTATCAAACATGCTTTTATTCAAAAGCAAACTTTAGTTCTTTGTATTTTATTTTATTGTGACAAACATGATGTTAACTGTACCAGTACTCGCTGCTAATAGTGACTGGATGCCACTCTGTTCATACATTCATAATGCAGTTACTTGTTGAACAAGAGGCCCAAGGGCCAACATTCGCTTCACTGAGCACAGCTGCTTCACCAAGAAGAGCAGTAGTTTGGGATTTAGAATGTACCACTGTGGACTAAATCTAACATATGTCGGGTGAGGCATTATCTGAACCAACTTAAATCTACTCCATATCAGGAACTTTCAGTAAACATCAACTCTTCTGGTTCAATGAAAAAGATTTTTAAAGAATTTCTCTATATATCTGCAAATGTAAAACTTTGATCCCCTAATGGGGCCTCATCATACCTCCAAGGGTCATGATTTGAACAAACTTGAATCTCCACTATATCAGGAAGATTTCATATAAATTTTAGCTTTCCTGGCCCAGTGGTCTTGAGAAGAAGTATTTTTAAAGATTTCCCTATATATCTGCATGTAAAACTTTGATCCCCTATTGGCCCATCGTACCCCGGGGTCATGATTTGAACAAACTTGAATCTCCTCTATATCAGGAAGCTTCCATATAAATTTCAGCTTTCCTGGCCCAGTGGTTCTTGAGAAGAAGATTTTAAAGATTTTCCCTATATAATCATATGTAAAACTTTGATCCCTATTGTGGCCCATCGTACCCCGGGGGTCATGATTTGAACAAACTTGAATCTCCTCTATATCAGGAAGCTTCCATATAAATTTCAGCTTTCCTGGCCCAGTGGTTCTTGAGAAGAAGATTTTTAAAGATTTTTCCTCTATAATCATATGTCAAACTTTGATCCCTATTGTGGCCATTCGTACCCCCGGGGGTCATGCATTTGAAAAAACTTGAATCTCCTCTTATTCAGGAAGCTTCCATATAAATTTCAGCTTTCCTGGCCCAGTGGTTCTTGAGAAGAGATTTTTAAATGACACCACCCTATTTTTTTGCAATTTTCATGATTATCTCCCCTTTGATGAGGCCTGGTCCTTCATTTGAACAAAATTGAAGCCCTTCACCCAAAAGGATGATGTGTACCAAGTTTGGTTAATTTGGCCCAGCGGTTCTTGAGAAGAAGTTGAAAATGTGAAAAGTTTACGACAACGACGACAACGACGACACGACAGACAACGGACAAATTTTGATCAGAAAGCTCACTTGAAGCCTTCGGCTCAGGTGAGCTAAAAAACAAAAGAACGAAGTTGTTTATATAAATATATTCATACTTAATAAATGTAAATGATAAAATTTACTTTGCCCATACTCCGTCTCAAATACAATAAAGTTCAACATTTTTTTTTTAATAATATAGGGGAAAAACTGAGCTAGAATTATTACGTCTAGATGAAGTTATACCTCCAACTCCAAATACTTTTGGCATTTCCCAATAATCTTATTCTTTCGATCTGCAATGTAATCGCGAATATGACGAAAATATTTCCCCTGTATAGTACGACCACAGTACGCAGACTCGAAGCTATTCACGTCATGACCCCCTGGAATCAGGATAGGATAACAAGTTTTTATTTAACTTAAAAATGTATTTGAGAAATATTTAAGAATCAAACTGTAATAAAATACATGCGCTTGAATATGGATCTCAGAAGTTTAAAAGAGCCATTCTCTGTAAGTATCAAGTCGAGTCACCAATCTTCATGAAATTTTCAGAGAATATTACTACATCACACTTGAATAATTCAATTTCAAATATATAAGCGGACCCCCCCCCCCCTTACAAAGGTATTTACTATGTCAAATTAATCTGAAAACAATATTATATAGAAAGCTCGCGTGCAAGGATTACTTGCCCAATTTATCGATCTTGATTTTCATTTTCAGTCCTGGTAACCTCTTGTACGCGTCTCTCTAGGAACGTGGACGATCTGTTATTTACACACGGTCCTCTCAATTATACACTGTACCAAGACATTTCAGAAATGGGAGTTATGTTTGATACGAATCATATCAAGGCTAGCCCAGAAATGTAGCTAAGAGAAAATTCGATCATTTGAGTTGGCGGCCACCTTGCCCATTCAGACTTGAATATGTTGTACATAAATCTCTCTAAATCTCTCTCTCTCTCTCTCTCTCTCTCTCTTTCTCTCTCTCTCTCTCTCTCTCGGGATAAATTGTAACGGATCAGGCGGGGATTTAAACCCGGATCCCTCATGTTAGGTACTCTACAAATTGAGCTATGAGGCCACCGGCGGTTGAACCCAGTTGACCGTAAGAAAACTTTTCTTTAAAAGTACAAAATCGAAAAACATTTATCATTAGAGGTAGAAATGCTTATTAAAGTGATGATAGACACCAGCGACTAAATAGGTTAGGGTTACGTATCTTCACAAATTTCCAGCTAGAAAAAAACACAATTTATTGCAAATGTGAACACTCTAGATCAGATCTCATTTAATATAATTCATTTACAGTTGTATACAGTGGATGATTCATGCGAGATTTTCTCAAAATATGTATGCAATTATAAGATGCATAGATCTATGTTCGCAACGCATTGACTATTAAGTCACAAGCCTAACAATACACGAGTTATAGCATGAGCATTATGAATAAAAATATACTCGTATTTGGTCAATATGAATCCCCCTTGAGGATCAAATATATGCACACTCACATCATGTTCTTTTTTTTTTATTCCTCCGCCGACACCATCCTGTCCAAGAGATCATGGACTGAACAAACTTAAAAAAATCTCTTCCGTAATCACAAATGGTTTTTTTCTCTACGATTGTTCAGACATTTGGAGGCTGACAGGTCAGTCTCAATATTGTTGTTTCTGCTGTTTCCTACTCCAGCTCCTCACAACGTTTGATGGCGCCTTTTAAAGTAGTGTCATTTGGTCCCTAACAGAGCAAATGCATGTATTCTGTCGTTCAAAGTGCAACACCCCAGAAATTAATATGGAGATTGTCACTGATGACAGATAGGGGTCTCTCTTGAGAGCAGCTTATGATGACATCCAATCGAATCGATTACAAGTGTTATTTGGTGTGTGTTATTGAGGGTTTTGGATTCACCGCGATGAGAGGTAAGCGGCCCATTGTTTTTCTATATACTGTTAGGATTGACATATTCAAGATGTCTCTAAGCATTGCCACTTCATCTTCAAAGGAATTTTAAAAATAGCTGTTAGTTTTTGCAAACGTGGAATGTTGACGATTTTGCATTGTCTTTGTTCTTCTTTGCTTTACACAATGTTTGTTGTTCGTGTCGATAAACAAGGCTGCTATGTCATCATCAGGGTTCTGTATTTCTTAGTGCGAATCAGAACGCTTCAGTCCATCTGGAGCACTTTATCTAGTACATGTATCATATATAGCTTATCAGTCCTCACACCAGCTGATAATGGCAGCTATATTTTTTTGGGACTGGCAATGAACGAGTATTCATGTAATATTGTACTTATATGCACATTTAATGTTTATTTCATCGAATGTTAATGAAAAGAACATAATATGTTGGAATTACATGCACCTCTATGCTTTCACCCTTACAGAACAAACAACCATTATTTTTTATAACATTTTGAGGGGAAAAAAATCAAATTTGCAGTTCAATGAACTTGTCAAGGTCAAAGATAATTGTTTAAATCTAGAAACAAAATATTTTGAACGTTTGAAACAAAGCATGTTATTACCGACAAAATAGTACATAGTACGTACAGTAAGTGTGACAATGTGAATATCAATGTTTTGTTCAATTCACACAGTAGCATAATTTCATCTTCAGTCGCATGGTATTCATACTGATAATGGGATTGATATACAAGAATTTAATGCGAATTTTGTGCACAGAAAAGTTACCCAAGCCTAGCTTTTTGGACCATAATTTGACAGTCAAACTTATGGTATCACTCGCTAAAAAGAAGTCCTATTTGTTTAAAGACAGCACAGCTGATCTCGAAATAAAGATTTTTTGTCTGAGACTTAAGGATGTATTCTATGTTTTTTAATTGAAAGTCTGCATCGCTGAATCATGTCAATTACGGTCTTGGAAGTATCTTAAATCAGCGTATATCCTTAATGAACGCCAAAAGAGAACCCGGTTCTCGTCCTCCACGCTACCAGGTCTTGTTCATTTCTAATCAGTTACAAAGGTTTTGCAACGCCACTTCTGAAATTGAAAATCAAAATCCATCCATATTTTATATAATATTGTAATGGACATCGGACCGTGTGGTTGATATTGTGACACTCTTCAAGTTTTGCAAATCACACATGAAATTTTCCTGGTACTAATACGAAGAAAACTCGCAGCTGTAAGTCTAATGCACGGTGTACTGATGCTAGCTATTGCATATCGAAATACTAGTTCTGTGTTGTGAAAAAGGCATTAAGTACCAAGATACAGATAGAGCTGTATGGAGATTCACGTCGTTTGTGAATTTGTATATTCAGTTTTAGAATGACAGTTTTATTGTTCGTGAATTCAGATCTTGGTAGACAATATTAAATATGCATTATGTCTATATTGATAGCTAGAATTGTTGAAACACTTATTTAATGTATTTTGGTTTTTGTACAACATTTTGCGAGCTGGTTTTTCTCCGGGGATACGAAAAAAAAAATCAATGATTATTCAATTTTAATTAAGTCATTATCTACGTCTTGTTTGAATAATGAGGTGTATAAGAAACACCGGAACTCGCTTAAAGTATAGTGGAGATTTCTACAAGCTGTTTATTCATGGTCTGTGAAGTCGTTCGTGATGAAAATTCAACATCAGGGATATTACTAAATCCCAAAGTGCATCAACAAACGCTTTGCTTTATTACATTTTGAACTCGTATTTGCTTCCCCGTTCTTTCTTGTTTTGATAGGTTAAGAGGTCCTTTTGCGCAGTTGGCATATTTAACCCAACCCCCATTTGGCTCCTCGTGCCCCCCCCCCGGGCCCGGCTCATTATCTAAAATGAATTGAACTCCACAGTGATGATACTTGCCTATGAAGTTGACATATTGTCCGACTGTGGTTCTCGAGAATTCATTTTATTGGCGTATTGTTGGCAAGCTATGTACAGTATTCTATAACGATGGTTACATATTGATTTAACAAAATGTGCCCGTGTGGTTTTAGAGAAAGGACAATTTGAAAAAAGAATCTTTTTTCTGTAACTATGATCCCCTGCCGTGACACGCCCTTGTCTCAGGACTCTAGAATTGAAGAAACTCGAATCTTTACCGTCTATAAGGAATCTTTCTTTCAAAAATTGACTTTTTAAAAATCCCTTTCGTGATCTTCACCTTTTGATAGAGAACGTGTCCCATGCTTTGAAGAAACATGAATTACTTTATATCAATTTGTTTGAAATTGTCCTGGCCCCAGGATCATAAAACATCTTAAGCTTAAAAAAATCTGAATATTGGAATAAAATGATCGTGAAGTCAATCAATCCAATATAAAATTGTCATTCAATATTGCTTTATCAAATTATTAGTGTGTGCAAATTAAGACTTTCAGTTCAAAGTAATGAACATTTTACAGGCATTTGAAATTTTGACTTAAGTCTAAGTTTGTTTCATGATCCCGGGGTCAGGGATTTTTAAGGAATAGGTGGAATGTGAACAATTAACACACAGACGATGGACTTTCTAGTTCACTTAGGCTAAAAGCCCGGATGCGCTAAAATAGACTTCACTTGTACATCTGGGAATATTGACCGCAATTCAAAGAGAGGTCGGTAAAATTGTTTATCACATATAACAACTAACTAGGGAACATTAAAGTGACCGGTTTGTGACTAATGTCTTTGAATTATGTAGACTAATTCAAACCTCTGTATTGTAACATACAATTATGGATATTGGGGGTACAATCCGCAGATCAATCCCAGGGACGCGGAGTAGTGTTATGCTGAAGTCTAATATCACACGTACATTTCAATGAACGGCCGAATAATTTCGTCAGACATATGCACTATACAAAAACCGCTTCAAGACACAACGAGGGAAGACTATTCGTGGAACTTTTCGCTACACGTAACTTTTATTGTCATGGAAACAACACGCAATTCTTCGTAATTGCACGGTATCACCAGAGTTACAAAGGGCTTTTGATGCTACATTTTCCAACAGAAAAAAAAAGAGAAGACATTTTTTTATGAAATAGTCTGATAATTTCAAAGGATGTATATTTTCATGTCTTTTAGCAGAACAAAGAACTAGTTCAAATAGGAACTATATAGAGCCTTATTTTAGCCTAATGAAAAATAATATTTACACAAAATTCTGATTATGAATTATGCTATTACCATATGCCGATAATCTAACTGAAGCTAGATTGCATGTTGGTTTATCAAACGAAAACAAAAGAGAGATCGAGAGAGAGAGAGAGAGAGCAGAGAGAGAGGAGAGAGAGAAGAGAGAGGAGAGAGAGGAGAGAGAGAGAGAGAGCAGCAACGAAACACATGATTTTTGGTAATTTTATTTCGAGTATCCTTATAAGGTCAATAGTATTTGCATTTCAAAATCTGACAAATGAGGAGTAAAATTTCATCGTAAATTGCATTATTTGAATGTTTGGACCAATCAGTATGGACGATATCGTATATATATAACGCATTTTGTATATACCGGTATAACACATTTTGTATATATAACACATATATCAACCTGTCGAACTATCTTTGAGTAAGGTGTCAGTGGCAGGCAAACAAACTCAGAAGGTCAGTTGCATGCATCTTCCCGCCATAATGTCTCTGTAAACTCTCTGGTCAGACATTATTCTCGAATAATTGATTTAATCCATACGTTTAGCCAAGTATACATCATGGCACATCCTCGCTCTTCGGTTCTATAAAGGCAGTTTTATCAGAATGTTCGTACTTCCTATGGACATAATTCCTAATGGAATGTTTGCCATTCGTCTGGCATAGTGTAAGACTTCTCTTGATCTTGCAAGGGTTTTTCTAATAATCTTTTAAAAATTTATAACTTCAGTATTGTAATTATTATTACTATACATACTAAAATGATTTTGTTGCTTTTTTGCAGCCCCTTTGGCGGTCTCCGATAGCTCGGCCCTGACCGACACGGAGTCGCCGGAGGTCTCACCCTCCAGGGCAAAGAAAATGACGAAGTCAACATCAAAAGACAATTCCAACACGGATGAATTTGAAATTGTGCACATAAACTCCTTAAATTCTGAAGCAGAGGATTCGAAGGATTTTGGTAAAGTGAAACAAAGGCCAAAAACAAACGAAAAAAACCCAAGAGATTCCTCAAACCGGAAGAGCATGCGGTATTTCGTACGGCGACGCCTCAGCAGTTTCCACGAACAAATTCCTGTCAAAATACAAAATTTTGTCCTGAAGTACATATTGTTTGTCTTTAATTTTTTGTCATGGGTAAGTGGAACTTTCATTTAATGTTTGATTTTTAGTCGTTGGTTTGCAGGAATAATTTCATAGAAATGAGACCTTTTAAAAATGTCATTTTTATCGACGAATGGTTAATCAGAGGCTCGTTTCAATACCATAATCTTTATCTTTATCAAACTAAAGCATTTTCTTTCGATTAATTCCGAAGTTTGTATGGCACCGGTAATCAATGATAATATTTAACATTCTATTAATGAATGCATGTATTGCAGAAACCTGCCACGAAAGATAAATATTCCTAATTGACTGTTTGCTCGGTCCTCTTTTAAGTCTGGATCGTTCAGACTGAGAACCAATATGATAGTTTACTGCTATGGTTTAACTGTAAAACCAGCATTGATCTGCAGCTCAGCTGCCTATTAATAGATTAACGCGATCAGCTGTATGTATTTCAGCGACTTCTGCACCGGAACTGCATGTAAAGACACAAATATAATTAATATAATTTGTACAGACCACGTACCCTCTTTTTTGGACAAGAGATGTGTCATTTTTTATATAGATTTCTCTTAAAAGGAAGAGAAACCTCCAAATTGATGAAGATTCCACTATTTTATTATATAACGCTCTGTGTGGTTTCCGTTGTAAGCAGTTGTTCGATAAATTATAACATGGTGCTCTTTACTGTACATTGGCATCCAATATGAGGAATATAGTGGATATTATTATACCGCTAGATGCTTCATTTCCCAACTTGTACAATAACTTCCTATTTTTGGAAATTATTGTACAGTTAAAGTCCTGGCTTCTTTACCTGTACAATAACTTCAAGATATTGGAGGTTTTTACATCAATATTCTTGCCTGTGCAATAATGTTCTGATAGTGGAAATTGTTGTGCAATAGGACCCTCCATCTCTTTAACTGTGCAGTAATGTTCTGATAATGGAAATTATTATACAACTGGAACCCCCACCTCTATAATAATTCCTGATATTGAAAATTATTTTAGAATGTTGAAACACCTGTAACATCAACTTGTTTGTTAGTACTAATAGTAGCCTGTCTCGATCTAAAAGCTGATCATACGCAGAACAAGCTCCCGTGAATCGAATATTAAACACCATATGCAGATGATAACAGAATGTTGCTACAAAAAATGGAAACGCTGAAATCATCCCGTTTGTCATAAAAATAACTGTCACTTTGTCATTAATATGTCAATGTTCAATTGAATATCCAAGTACGAAGCAGATATGGAAAACTTCGTGGTGTCTTTCATTTCGATCTCACTGGGGTATATCGAATCGACATATGAATGTTAATAGATAAAACGTTGTCAATATATCTAAATGTCGAGTGAAATACCACAACGATGATTTTTTTNAAAACGTCGTCGATATATTTAAATGTCGAGTGAAATACCAAAACGATGATTTTTTTCTCTCCATACATGTATGTAGAATCTTTTAAATAAATTCTGCCTCGTAGAATGAATATGAACAAACATAAACACTAAAACCTCTCTACCTAAAGGGCCCCGTCACACCGCCCGACGTTGGTTGGAGCGTTCCGAGCGGGGGATATAAAAATTCGGGGCCTAGTGGCTAGGTCGTCGGACCTTGATCGAGAGGTCTTGAGTTCGAATGCCCTGGCCGTGGCAGGATCGACGTTGGTTCCTTGGGAGAAGCTACGTTTACTATGAATTTCCTCACTAACCACTTCCAAGGTGAAAACGGGTACCTGGCTATATGACATGAAAGATAGTTTGTTCAGAATGTTAGTGTTTCTACGCCGTAACGGGCAGCTTGCACGGAGGAAGGTTCTGGGATTGTTAAGGTCTGCTGGGGTAATAATGCATTGTAAAGCGCTTGAGTACTTAGGTAGATAGGCGCTATATAAATTCCAATTCATTTATTATTATTATTATTATCTCCGCTCGTTACCGTTCACCACCTGTTTAACAGAAGTTGGAACCCATCCGTTAAAGGCAACGCCGTATACGCATTCGGCCACCGCTGATGGTCCTTCCTACCGCTCCGGAAAGTTTTGAGCTGCACAAGATAGTTGCGAGCGGTGAGGAGCGGGCAATTTTCCGCTCCGCAAAGTTCACCACCGCCAAAAACAACGCCCAGTCAAAGTTGGGCACGCTAGACGCCAAGTTCGTGAACGCTTGTAGTCCGCTAGGACCAACGCAGAAAATCTTGAACGCTGCGACCACCGCATCTTCGCCAGCTTTGCCCAAGCGGTGATTAAACGTTGCACAAACTTTAGTGAGCGGTTGTAAAAATTTCACGAGCGGACACGGTATTCCGTGGAACCGTGTCGGCGTTGAAGGCAGCGATCCATTGCGGTAATGAACTTTGGGTCGGCGTTGGTATTGGAGGTGCGGACAGACCAGAATTTGTCTATAAAACGTTCTGCGTATGTTGTGAGGATTGTCTTAGAGTTGTATGGAAATATCGTGTGGTTGTTGTGTCTGTTATAGACTTTGAAAAGATATAAAGAATTCATTGGAAGATAAATAAAATGTTGATGAGAGGGATGAACTATTATTTAACGTTAAGATATGATGTTGTATAATCTTTGGAGGGTGTTATTGCTGTGAGTATTGTGTAAAGAATAGAAATCTTTTAATAATAAGAAAAGTGAGTACTGGGAGTGTGAAATCGTGAAATGGAGAAAAAAGAACTAAGTGTGTGGAGCGAGAGAGGGAGAAAAAGAAACATCGGGAAGTAACATAGATGGCAGGGAGCGGGGACGTGCGGGGGCGAGAAATGTACCAGGAGCCCATCCTTGGTGAATTCAGCTGCTTGAAATGCATAGCTATTTATATCGATATTTGCTCAAAGTTGTAAATTAAAACTGTACTAACAGGATGCTAGAAACTTTGGCTGATTATGCGTGTCAGTGCATTTTACTTGTCGATTCAGGCGGCCTGGAAATGGGTTCATTAACGCACCGAATTTTCAAGAAGCAAGTACAAGAAAAGATCCCAATATATCCAGTGATATGCTTACCAAATCAATTGTTTTAGGTATGTCATTTTCTTTCATTATATTTAGCGGTAACAACCTGTAAATAAAATGCATTCAATTCCACATTGGTATATCAGTCATGCCGTTTTTCATGTTCGTATTTTCTATGTAAAGATATGTTAAAGATGATATGGTTTCATGTCAATTGTTGGTAGGATGGAGTATTTTGTGGTCACTGCTATTGGTAACGCAGGAGAGGTTCTAAGGCTGTTCAAAGAAGAACAAATTAGCAAAATCGCTTAATTTGTATAGTAACATCATGAAACAATGAAATATTGTTTTTCAAAATTCAATACCGTGGACACCAACATCAATTCTCCAGTGGTTATGGTTAATATTATGGTGGTATTTGATTTATTATTTTTATATATGTTTTGTTGCCGACTTCTACGAAAAAATCCATCTAGAAAACTCTATCAAAGAACTATCAGTTCAGTCCTCCGTAGTCAAAAGCAGCTATGCCGCTAAACCAACTGAAAACCCCGCCGAGCCAACGCACGCATGCGCAGAACACCACTCTATCAACGCTCGCCCGTCACCGCCTAAAACCAACAACGACTACCGTTAAACCAAAGCTAAACAGCAAACGCCGGCCTCAGCGGTGTATGCACCGCGTGAAGTCATAAGGCCGTGTTTTCAGCCTTTTTTTTTTTTCAAATTTCGTCTGCGTCGGGTGCACTGAGCGTGTGGTCTAAACTTTGAGCTCCGTTGTAAGGACGCCCTCCATACAAAGTTCAGGAGCGCGTGTGCACCACGGGGCCATTAGCGATGTTTTGTGATTGCGTAACTTTAACAGCTTAAGAAACAAAATTGGACTCAATGTCCCAGAAGTAAGTTTTTGCCCAAACAGACAATGACTGACATGAGGCAGCATAATAAGTGATCAAACAATAGAACCATACTTGAGCTTCCACCGCTGGGAGACTGATAAAACGTCATTAAAATGCAGTAAGCTTTGCTTGTCTTGGAAATTAAAGCTTCTATATGGAATATCGTGTTTCAATATTAAGCAGAGTGTGAAATTTAAAGGAAATGGATTTAAGAATAATATCAGGATATTAGCTCTTCTAGCGACCTATACACTTATTACCAATGGGCTTTCTCCATCCGAGATAATCACCTTGAACAGACACGAAATTAAGGCGTTGGAGATTATAGCTAAACTATAACATGTACTTTTGTCCTTTAAGTTAGGCGGACTGGGGCAGTGTGGCGGTTCAGCCATGTGGCAGATTCGTGACAAAGACGATGAGAAGGTCTCATCAACGCGATCTGTGAAACTTAATGTCCTTGATTACCATTCATCATATCGTTCTGCATGTGATGTGGGTTTGAAGATTTATAGGAAGTTGGAAGGGGCATTACGTTTGGCATCATGTCCCTGTCTTTTAGTTGTGAATGCTTGGGTATTAGGGGCGAGAGCAAATACGATCTAGATGCTAAATCTCGTAAAGTAATATGGAGAAATTTCTCTAATTCATAAAATACTGACGACGTAGTTGTTGAGAGCTGCAATATAATGACCACAACAATAATGACAGTCTGATTGCTCTTTCATCATGGAGTAATTATGTGCAATAGAAGTATTTCTGAATTTGAGCAAAATGGGACTAGAAATTACGAGGAGATTGGTAGACCAATCATTATAGGAACTGAGGTAATTATCCTTCCATGCGAGTTTTTTGAATATCATGGAATAAGTTAAAATGGCTCATTACATAACAGTTTCTTTCTTGTTCCACTCTTCTCACTCTTAAATTAAGATGGCATGCATGTTTAGACAGACTTTATATAATGCCATTGCAAGTTAATAATTCTTTTTGTGTTCGAGTTGTATTTTCTATTATATAATCTTGAAAATTTTTTAACTAAACAAGAACTAGCGAGTAAATTTGATTAAATTTGAATAGTGATAGATCTAAACAAGATCTTCTTTTAATGTGACAAATAAAATAAAGGATGGTACAGCCAATTGGTGAATGAAGGAATTATTTTTAAAGTGACATAGTACTAGTCATGATACCTTAATTGAGTCAGAAGACAGGTATGCATGTACATTAATGTTATTGTAAAACTGTTCATTCTTGGTTTTTAGTTTTACATATTCGTTGTCAAGCGTACTGGTAGGTATAAATTGTGGTCCACGTGACGATCCTTGAGTCGATCGTGCTGTGCTATAACTTGAACAGCGGCCAGAGTACTTCTTACGACCTTACCCGGGAAAACCACTGCTGACGAACGCATCATGCCAAAATCATTCGTATGAGTATGGAGGAGCCAGGATAATATAAACACTGGCAGGATTACCATTCAAGCACAGTACATTATGAAATATTATAGCTTACCAGAGGAAATGTAGGACTGATTTGTAAAGGGGAGGGGGGCAAAGACATATCAAAAAAAATCACAGAAAGTGGGAGAGGGCAAGGAACTCTAAAATTTAATCGTGACAGAGCAAGTGAAGGAAGCCCACGTGATACGAATGACTGTTCGATTAAAGATGCATTTGTTTCTCAGACAACACGGTCAACTAATGTAAAGCTTTCCCGTTTTCTTTGCGGTGTAACAGTAAATTTTTTAACTCTTGTTGGAAACATTTGTCTGTATCGTTCTTTTACATTAGAATCATAATTTCCAGTTTTAGATATTTGTGGGAGTAGAGACGTGCTAATCAAAGGTAATTTTTGTGCATGTTAGGTGGCTGAGGTAGACATTGAATTCAAAACTATAGAGAGAAAGGGGGGGTACCAGTATTTGTTTTTTTCAGGTTGAAATTATGCTGTATCAGTAATTCTCCTTTCATTTTAATTTGGGAAGATACGCGGGATATTAGTGAATTTCGCTTATTTTTGTGGTTCAGTAAAATTAAATCTGCGTAGTAAATCCAGTTTCTTTTCTGGAGATTAAACAATTCTGATAACTTGTCCTGGTTTATAATCACTTTGACGCAAATCACTAGTTTAACAGTACTTTCCTTGGTTTTGGAAGGGGGGGGGTGGGCGTTGTTTGCCCCTGAAGAAATATAATATACAGATATCAAGGAGGACATAAGTTATTTGCCTCTGTACCTTGTTTAAAGTCTGGGATCGTAATTGTCCGCGAGGAAAAACTAGTGAACATTCAGGCCATAATTTTGAATGGTAATAGTGATAAGACTTTCATATTTCACATGTGTAGTTACATAAGATAGTGACATGTATCCTTTTCGCATTGGTACCAAAAACTTTGACCTTCTCGCAGACTGTTGCTCCTAGAAGGTGACATACTTTTCAGAAGAAAGCTCTTTAGAGCATTGGCCGATGGAACTGAAGATGTTGAATAGGTATTTGTGATTAGAGACTTTTCAGCCGACGAACATAAGGAAGCCGTAATCCCTATTAAAAGCCTCGCCACTGGACAAGGGAAGATCCAAGTGACAACATTAAAGTAATTCACAAACATCATCTATGATATTAATTTTTGTTGGTTTTCCTCTCTTTAATTTTGACATTTGAGAACTTGTGAAATGGTATCAATTATAAATTCCGCTTTGTTTTCAGGGTATAAGATGAATGCTTACACTTGTTCGGAGAGATAATTAAAGAATGCCTGTAGGTATCAATTATTCCGATTGCATTTTTAGTTTAACTGTTGCCGGCGGTCATCAGTGGCCCAACAGAACGCCTAAGGATACAAAGACTGGCGTCTAAATATTGAATAACTAGTCAAATCTGTACAGTAGAAAAACCAACAGACCATTAATTTCTGAGTATAGCGCCGTGCTGAATCAGCTGCTGCTAATATTACCAGATCAGAAGAGGGGGTAATTGTTCACCAACTGATAAAAATACAAATTCTAGGGCAACTTAGAAAGAGAGATCCGTAATTCCCATCATGTATTGCTTCTTAGAAAACAATTAGAAAAGGCACGTACTTATTCTTTGCGTTTGTTGGATATGCCTTTTTAAAGAATATGAGTTTCCGAAAAGAATAATTTTCACCACCCTAATAGTAGGTAGCCATGGTACAAAAAAACCCCACTAAGTCTAATTCACAAAAGCAAAAGAATGATGGCAGGAATTGCTGAATGCGG
>CAJDSM010051368.1:0-10436 GCA_903981925.1 Ostrea lurida | reverse complement strand
TCATAAAATACGTAGACTTTTGTCATAACTATTTTATTAAACGTCATATCGACTTTATTTCGACTAAGGGCTCACGGCGGGTGTGACCGGTCAGCAGAGGATGCTTACTCCTCCATGGCACCTGATCCTACCTTCGCTTTTGTCGGAGGTCCGTGTTGCCCTACACTCGATTTTGTATATGTTTTTTTGGATTATGATTACGTTTGACACAATGTTAACTTCGCCTTTTTGTATCATAACAAATTTGGTAGATATATTTTAACCATAAATTCAACTAATTCTAATCAAAAACTTCCAATATATTCCTATATATCTAAAGGTTATTTCAGAATTAAAACTGATAAAATGGGGTCACGGAGCACGTCGGAATTTGGTACTATACAAAAAATTACGCTGTATAATGTTTTAAGTCATATCTCCGACAAATTGCACTAAAGTGAAAAAAAATTAGATGCTTTAATCAGGAATTGTTACTTCATTTCACGAGATAAATTTTGACGCAATACATTGCTTCGTTTGAACGGAAATCGCTCATAGAGGTGAGGTAGTCCTCGTAAAAAATGCAAAGAAAGTTGACGTCGCATGACGTTACGGAGCAGCGAGTAACGATATAATTTTTGTTGCCGTCAAGAAAACCCGATACAAACTTTTAATATGCTAGGCAGAGAAGAAAATATGTTAAAAGACAGGCCTGCATTTCTTTATAAATGACATAGCGGATTTTGAGAAGTAAACATTCAGTATAGAATGATTGGCGACCTAGGAGAGAGCGAATTACATGTAAAAATCATGTCGAAAGACTTCGTAACGTCATGATTTTCCTACTGTAATTTTAGCAGAGTAACAAGGTAGAAAAATTGAAAAATCCGACAAACTTTAAATTATACTATTCGAACAATTTTTTACCAACTAGATATAAAGTACTATGAGATGATTTTAATGAGTTGGTAAGGCGCTACAGACTTCGAGTGAGATGTATAGGGGTATTTATTTTGAGAAACTGTAAAATACATGATCGTGACGTTATGGTTTTAACGTTATCATTGCTCCGTGATGACAGACAATGTTGGCTTTGAATTGAATACACCCGTTCCATCTAATCAAATGCGATGAAAATCCATACATTCATAGAATAAATGTTTTAACATAAGATAATGTGTTGGTTTTGAATTTCTTACAAATAATACGAAAAAGGGGCATTTTCTACGTATTTTTTGATAGCCCTCGTACATAGAGAGAGAATTAAAGTTTGCTGTGATTGTCATTAAAAAAGTTTAAATACACACGAAGAACAAATTATACTTAAACGAAGTCTAAGAATATCTCTTATTCGAAATGCACCTTCATGCATATACACACGTGTAATAATAAATACTGGGACATACGTATAACGAGGAAATGACGTATCCGGTTATACAGGCAATAATGTGTAGAGAAATTGATATGATCATATTTTCCTACATTTAAGGGACCCTGAGCAGGTGTTGCGTCGGTATACGACACCTGTCCCATATTTTTCCATTTATTGAGTAATCCCAAGTCTTTGCCTTTTCTCCATTACTTTGTCGATATCTTTTTCATAAACCTGGTTTATTCTTTCAAATTCACCTGATCTTGGGCTCGCACGGTGGAACCTAGCTAATTAGCATGGCGTAATCCTCCATTGTGTAGAGCAATGCCCTAACATTAGATGTTTTATTGACCTTCGTTTGACCTCCGTTCGCGTCTTTGTTGGTAGCTTTGTTGCGGGAAAGTCAACTTTTTAGCTTGTAATTTAATATTTCCGAGAGGTATATGTTATGTTAAATGACTTGCAAGACCTTCTTTCTTTGGACCAGCTGAATACATATAAAATTAACATTGGACAACATATGAATGAAATAAAATAATTTACAGAGTTAAGCCTGTACAGTGTATTTAAAAACATGTAATTCAAATTAACAAAATCAAAAGAATATTGATGAACACATCGTAGAACAAACAAATCACCGGATAAAAATGACCGAACTGAAGAATGTTATTCATTTCTTGGATATAAGCCTGCCTACAGTTATTCAATATATTTAAAATTTATGCATGTTTATTTATGAATGCTGGCTTTGCATCAAGACTTTTTTTTTTTTTTGGTGGAAAGAACAATTTTATTTTTCACTTTTGTTCTTGGAGGATTGTAACAGAGATAAAAACAGAACATATATTTTTTAATAATAATTTGTAAATAGTGAGTATGTCACTCCTAACAGGAAAAGAATTTTAAGGGTTGAAAAAAAAACAAACAATCTTTTCGTTATTTCTTGAGTTTTTACCTCTTATTACACGTTGTTTTTATGCCCCTTCAAGAATTTTCTTACCCATGGATACGTCACTAACTGCACGTGCAGTACAACAAATTTACACTTGCATGATGCTTAGCCGTAGATGCGAGCGAGGTGTCATATAGCGCCAAGTTAACGCCTGGCGTGATATTGTTGTTGGTTTTGATAAAGACCCGCGATTGCCGAACGTTTGACGAAGCAGTCATTACCTATTTTATACGTCTTCCGTTTAACATGGCTTGAACCAAGGACCCACTGGGTCATGAAATGAACTTTATATAACCACTGAACCAGTACAACAGGAAAAGTACACTGTACATTGTAAGGAAATTCATTCACAGCTTGAAATTAGATAATACGTTAGACACAGAAACATCAATATTCTTTCCCAAGTCGGAACGACGCAACGGGAAAACATTGGAGTCTTGCACATGATTTTAACTCGAAGTTTTACATTGAGATTATTTAGAATCTGTTCCTATCCTAAATGGATTATACATGATAGTCACTATAAGCAGTACTGCTTTTGGAAATAAACAATACACTAATCACACTAGCAACAATTTTTGCTTCAAAATAGAAAACTTCATCTGGGAAACATCAGTATTTTAGTGCCCTTACCAATTTCCTCCTGTGTAAGCTGGTACTGGAAATAATTTATTCTTAGCCCGAATGAAATGAGCCATATTTAAAAAAAAAAAAACCTACAGAATTTTTTAAGTCGCGACGACGCGAAGGAGAAACATGGAGTCTTACAACTAAAAGTTTTACTTTGAACAACTTTAATTCAATTTTTGGTCTTTTTTCGTTTAAGTTATAAATTTTCCCATCAGCATTTGCGCATGACTACATTTAATAAACCCTTCCGGCCAGATCCTCCCTTTTCATCAACCATCACGTAAATCATTGCACGACAGCTGAGTCCTGCCAAGCGCATGGCCAGTATAATCTTCTTTTCAATAATTGGTCTTTAATCTTCAGCACAAGCTTTTTCATTGGTTTACTATCACTGACAAAATCTCGTTGACCATTTTAATCTTGTGTGATCTGGAGGGTCTGGACCCGCCTTTCTATGGCCAACAGCATGCAATGTCCTTTACGGACTGAGACGAAATCCAATTTATTTGTCGCGCATGTTACATGATCTGAAATTGAATTGTGTGAATCCTTAACTAACAATGACCATCGACTCTGTAATGCACGTGTTAAGTATTGTTGATTACGAATATCGACTACTAAAAAGTGTTAACTGTCCCCACGATGACCTTCCTGGAAACTCGTATTATATTACTGTTGAATAAAGTCTTTCATCCTGTTTTCAAATATGTAATCTTTGTATATGGTTCTGTACGATTCAGCAATTTTTCTCTGTGTGCAGATTTTTTCAAGCGTTTGGGTGAAAAGCTACAAATAATGACGTATCCATCGAAGCTAGGGTCGTCGTGCTCAGCGCGAGTCTTAATTTTTTTTATATCTATATATCTTGCCAACGTCTATCGCGACTTAGAACTTCCGTTTTTAAAGGGATAGTGTCACTCGTTTTGTCAAAAAATTTTGAATGAATCAAAATGAGCCCAAATGACTCATACAGGTGATTTTCTGCTAAAAATAACAATTTTATGTATTTATTTCCAAATCTAAAACGTTTTTTATCTTAAAATTATGTCCCATTAATTTTGGGCTTCCTGGACAAAAATTCAATTTACTATATATAAGGTCATTCTTATTGTACCTTTTGAGGAACATACAGTAATTTCTAAGTTGCAAAATGGCATTCATGTATCCTTTTTATTATATTCGAAAGGAATAAGATGATTAGGGTGAAAAAAAAATCACCAAAATGAGCGATACTATCCCTTTAAGGGTATATCAAAAAGACCTGCGACTTTCAATGCCAAGCGCATGGCGAGCAGTCAGCCATTATACCTCGCTGTGTAACTTAGCAAATTTTTTAATTAATGCCATAAAATTAGAAATAGTGGTTGATTTGTCGTACCTCCTCGCGCGCCCCTCCAGCAGAAGGCTTCTTTTTAAAATTTATTTTTGCTATAAACTTACAATATTGTAACTATTAACTGAAAGCCACTAAGTGTATGCACTTTTTGCAAATGCTTTATGGAAAAAAAACCTTACAATATCGTATTCGAATTTCAGAGTTAAAAAAACTTAGTGGTAAGTCTTCCAGGGAAGACATGTGTCGCCTGCCTACTTCTATTTCATGTGAAAATTTACATCATCAATTAAAGTATCATCATGGCAAAAAAGTATATAATTATGTTTTTGTCAGAATTCAGTTCTGTTCAAGTTTATCAGAATGGCAATGCATATCCTAACATGATGAATTAGATGAAAGATGAGATATTGTTATGATGCCATTTGTGAGTTTGTGAGATTCTATCTGAAATAAAGACAAATTTGTTTATGTCAAAAAAATTATAGTTGCGTCAAACAGGAAGTTGACATGCGGCAGATTGGAAACTGCGTTACACGATACAGTTGTACATACTGATGTTCTGTGCCAAATATCAGGAAGCTGGCCTGTGTGGTTCCTGAGAAAAATGTGACAGAAGTTTGTCCATGTGAAAACTATTCAAAGTTGCGTCAAACACAGGAAGTTGACATGCGGCAGATTGGAAACTGCGTTACACGATACAGATGTCCATACTGATGCTTTGTGCCAAATATCAGGAAGCTGGCCTGTGTGGTTCCTGAGAAAAATGTGACAGAAATGTGTCTATGTTAAAAATATTCAAAGTTGCGTCAAACAGGAAGTTGACATGCGGCAGATTGGAAACTGCGTTAAACGATACAGTTGTCCATACTGATGCTCTGTGCCAAATATCAGGAAGCTGGCCTATGTGGTTTCTGAGAAAAATGTGACAGAAAATTTTGTGACGCCGACGCCGAAAGTGATCCCTATATGTCGCCTCCGCTAACGCAGGCAGGCGACACAAAAATATTAGGAATGATGTCAATTTCTAAAAAATCACGTAATATTCAAAGTCTTGTCTTAAAATTAAAATGGTACTTTAAAATGTGGAGGATTATGATCATATTTTTAAATGTTGCCAATGCACGTCGGAATTTGGTACTATACAAAAAATTACGCTGTATAATGTTTTAAAGTCATATCTCCGACAAATTGCACTAAAGTGAAAAAAAATTAGATGCTTTAATCAGGAATTGTTACTTCATTTCACGAGATAAGATTTTGACGCAATACATTGCTTCGTTGAACGGAAATCGCTCATAGAGGTGAGGTAGTCCTCGTAAAAAATGCAAAGAAAGTTGACGTCGCATGACGTTACGGAGCAGCGAGTAACGATATAATTTTTGTTGCCGTCAAGAAAACCCGATACAAACTTTTAATATGCTAGGCAGAGAAGAAAAATATGTTAAAAGACAGGCCTGCATTTCTTTATAAATGACATAGCGGATTTTGAGAAGTAAACATTCAGTATAGAATGATTGGCGACCTAGGAGAGAGCGAATTACATGTAAAAATCATGTCGAAAGACTTCGTAACGTCATGATTTCCTACTGTAATTTTAGCAGAGTAACAAGGTAGAAAAATTGAAAAATCCGACAAACTTTAAATTATACTATTCGAACATTTTTTACCAACTAGATATAAAGTACTATAGAGATGATTTTAATGAGTTGGTAAGGCGCTACAGACTTCGAGTGAGATGTATAGGGGTATTTATTTTGAGAAACTGTAAAATACATGATCGTGACGTTATGGTTTTAACGTTATCATTGCTCCGTGATGACAGACAATGTTGGCTTTGAATTTGAATAACACCAGTTCCATCTAATCAAATGCGATGAAAATCCATACATTCATTAGAATAAATGTTTTAACATAAGATAATGTGTTGGTTTTGAATTTCTTACAAATAATACGAAAAAGGGGCATTTTCTACGTATTTTTTGAATAGCCCTCGTACATAGAGAGAGAATTAAAAGTTTGCTGTGATTGTCATTAAAAAAGTTTAAATACACACGAAGAACAAATTATACTTAAAACGAAGTCTAAGAATATCTCTTATTCGAAATGCACCTTCATGCATATACACACGTGTAATAATAAATACTGGGACATACGTATAACGAGGAAAATGACGTATCCGGTTATACAGGCAATAATGTGTAGAGAAATTGATATGATCATATTTTCCTACATTTAAGGGACCCTGAGCAGGTGTTGCGTCGGTAATACGACACCTGTCCCATATTTTTCCATTTATTGAGTAATCCCAAGTCTTTGCCTTTTCTCCATTACTTTGTCGATATCTTTTTCATAAACCTGGTTTATTTCTTCAAATTCACCTGAATCTTGGGCTCGCACGGTGGAACCTAGCTAATTAGCATGGCGTAATCCTCCATTGTGTAAGAGCAATGCCCTAACATTAGATGTTTTATTGACCTTCGTTTGACCTCCGTTCGCGTCTTTGTTGGTAGCTTTGTTGCGGGAAAGTCAACTTTTTAGCTTGTAATTTAAATATTTCCGAGAGGTATATGTTATGTTAAATGACTTGCAAGACCTTCTTTCTTTGGACCAGCTGAATACATATAAAATTAACATTGGACAACATATGAATGAAATAAAATAATTTACAGAGTTAAGCCTGTACAGTGTATTTAAAAACATGTAATTCAAATTAACAAAATCAAAAGAATATTGATGAACACATCGTAGAACAAACAAATCACCGGATAAAAATGACCGAACTGAAGAATGTTATTCATTTCTTGGATATAAGCCTGCCTACAGTTATTCAATATATTTAAAATTTATGCATGTTTTATTTATGAATGCTGGCTTTGCATCAAGACTTTTTTTTTTTTTTGGTGGAAAGAACAATTTTATTTTTCACTTTTGTTCTTGGAGGATTGTAACAGAGATAAAAACAGAACATATATTTTTTAATAATAATTTGTAAATAGTGAGTATGTCACTCCTAACAGGAAAAGAATTTTAAGGGTTGAAAAAAAACAAACAATCTTTTCGTTATTTCTTGAGTTTTTACCTCTTATTACACGTTTGTTTTATGCCCCTTCAAGAATTTTCTTACCCATGGATACGTCACTAACTGCACGTGCAGTACAACAAATTTACACTTGCATGATGCTTAGCCGTAGATGCGAGCGAGGTGTCTATATAGCGCCAAGTTAACGCCTGGCGTGATATGTGTTGTTGGTTTTGATAAAGACCCGCGATTGCCGAACGTTTGACGAAGCAGTCATTACCTATTTTATACGTCTTCCGTTTAACATGGCTTGAACCAAGGACCCACTGGGTCATGAAATGAACTTTATATAACCACTGAACCAGTACAACAGGAAAAGTACACTGTACATTGTAAGGAAATTCATTCACAGCTTGAAATTAGATAATACGTTAGACACAGAAACATCAATATTCTTTCCCAAGTCGGAACGACGCAACGGGAAAACATTGGAGTCTTGCACATGATTTTAACTCGAAGTTTTACATTGAGATTATTTAGAATCTGTTCCTATCCTAAATGGAATTATACATGATAGTCACTATAAGCAGTACTGCTTTTGGAAATAAACAATACACTAATCACACTAGCAACAATTTTTGCTTCAAAATAGAAAACTTCATCTGGGAAACATCAGTATTTTAGTGCCCTTACCAATTTCCTCCTGTGTAAGCTGGTACTGGAAATAATTTATTCTTAGCCCGAATGAAATGAGCCATATTTAAAAAAAAAAAACCTACAGAATTTTTTAAGTCGCGACGACGCGAAGGAGAAACATGGAGTCTTACAACTAAAAGTTTTACTTTGAACAACTTTAATTCAATTTTTGGTCTTTTTTTCGTTTTAAGTTATAAATTTTCCCATCAGCATTTGCGCATGACTACATTTAATAAACCCTTCCGGCCAGATCCTCCCTTTTCATCAACCATCACGTAAATCATTGCACGACAGCTGAGTCCTGCCAAGCGCATGGCCAGTATAATCTTCTTTTCAATAATTGGTCATTTAATCTTCAGCACAAGCTTTTTCATTGGTTTACTATCACTGACAAAATCTCGTTGACCATTTTAATCTTGTGTGATCTGGAGGGTCTGGACCCGCCTTTCTATGGCCAACAGCATGCAATGTCCTTTACGGACTGAGACGAAATCCAATTTATTTGTCGCGCATGTTACATGATCTGAAATTGAATTGTGTGAATCCTTAACTAACAATGACCATCGACTCTGTAATGCACGTGTTAAGTATTGTTGATTACGAATATCGACTACTAAAAAGTGTTAACTGTCCCCACGATGACCTTCCTGGAAACTCGTATTATATTACTGTTGAATAAAGTCTTTCATCCTGTTTTCAAATATGTAATCTTTGTATATGGTTCTGTACGATTCAGCAATTTTTCTCCTGTGTGCAGATTTTTCAAGCGTTTGGGTGAAAAGCTACAAATAATGACGTATCCATCGAAGCTAGGGTCGTCGTGCTCAGCGCGAGTCTTAATTTTTTTTATATCTATATATCTTGCCAACGTCTATCGCGACTTAGAACTTCCGTTTTTTAAGGGATAGTGTCACTCGTTTTGTCAAAAAATTTTGAATGAATCAAAATGAGCCCAAATGACTCATACAGGTGATTTCTGCTAAAAATAACAATTTTATGTATTTATTTCCAAATCTAAACGTTTTTTATCTTAAAATTATGTCCCATTAATTTTGGGCTTCCTGGACAAAAATTCAATTTACTATATATAAGGTCATTCTTATTGTACCTTTTGAGGAACATACAGTAATTTCTAAGTTGCAAAATGGCATTCATGTATCCTTTTTATTATATTCGAAAGGAATAAGATGATTAGGGTGAAAAAAAAACTTACCAAAATGAGCGATACTATCCCTTTAAGGGTATATCAAAAAGACCTGCGACTTTCAATGCCAAGCGCATGGCGAGCAGTCAGCCATTATACCTCGCTGTGTAACTTAGCAAATTTTTTAATTAATGCCATAAAATTAAGAAATAGTGGTTGATTTGTCGTACCTCCTCGCGCGCCCCTCCAGCAGAAGGCTTCTTTTTAAAATTTATTTTTGCTATAAACTTACAATATTGTAACTATTTACTGAAAGCCACTAAGTGTATGCACTTTTTGCAAATGCTTTATGGAAAAAAAACCCTTACAATATCGTATTCGAATTTCAGAGTTAAAAAAACTTAGTGGTAAGTCTTCCAGGGAAGACATGTGCGCCTGCCTACTTCTAATTTCATGTGAAAATTTACATCATCAATTAAAGTATCATCATGGCAAAAAAAGTAATATAATTATGTTTTTGTCAGAATTCAGTTCTGTTCAAGTTTATCAGAATGGAATGCATATCCTAACATGATGAATTAGATGAAAGATGAGAATATGTTATGATGCCATTTGTGAGTTTGTGAGATTCTATCTGAAATAAAGACAAATTTGTTTATGTCAAAAAATTATAGTTGCGTCAAACAGGAAGTTGACATGCGGCAGATTGGAAACTGCGTTACACGATACAGTTGTACATACTGATGTTCTGTGCAAATATCAGGAAAGCTGGCCTGTGTGGTTCCTGAGAAAAATGTGACAGAAGTTTGTCCATGTGAAAACTATTCAAATTGCGTCAAACACAGGAAGTTGACATGCGGCAGATTGGAAACTGCGTTACACGATACAGATGTCCATACTGATGCTTTGTGCCAATATCAGGAAGCTGGCCTGTGTGGTTCCTGAGAAAAATGTGACAGAAATGTGTCTATGTTAAAAAATATTCAAAGTTGCGTCAAACAGGAAGTTGACATGCGGCAGATTGGAAACTGCGTTAAACGATACAGTTGTCCATACTGATGCTCTGTGCCAAATATCAGGAAGCTGGCCTATGTGGTTTCTGAGAAAAATGTGACAGAAAATTTTGTGCGCCGAGCACCGAAAGTGATCCCTATATGTCGCCTCGCTAACGCAGGCAGGCGACACAAAAATATTAGGAATGATGTCAATTTCTAAAAAATCACGTAATATTCAAAGTCTTGTCTTAAAATTTAAAATGGTACTTTAAAATGTGGAGGATTATGATCATATTTTTAAATTGTTGGCCAA
>CAJDSM010051367.1:0-11735 GCA_903981925.1 Ostrea lurida | reverse complement strand
CGAGTAACAAGGATTATCCACTTAACATACATTTTTAATTTAAAAAATGAAAAACATATCGTTTCTTTCTCGTAAATACTAATGAACTCAATGATTTAGGTCATATTGGTTAAACTAAATTGTTTATAACGACATTAGGAATTTACGAAATGTTGCCTTTAAACGTGGCTGCTCGAAAACCCTGCAACAACCACCTTGTCTGTAAGTAGCTTAGCCTCCGATCAAAAACTGAAACAAGCTCTTGCGTATCGAATAAGTTGAGACACATACCACACCATCATGGCAGGATGATGGAATATTGCTACACAAATTATGGGAAGTTGAAGATGGAGAAGCTTTGAAATCGTCCTTTGTCATAAAAGTTGAGTAGGTTAAGTTGCGTTAATGTCAATGTTCAATAAAAATATCAAGTACGAAGAGAACATTTGGAAGACTCTGTGGTTGTCCTTTATTCTAGTTTCAGTTTGGGGATATATTGAATCGGACATATGAATGGAAATCATTGTTATTGATAGATAAAAACATCGTCAATATATCGAAATGTTGAATAAAGGCCACTGCTAGAGATTTCTTCTTTTTGATTGTAGAAGCTTTTGAATGAATTCTGCCCCTTCATAAGAATTTTACAAAAATTAGGTCATCTAAATAGAGGGGCACAATTATGTTATTTGTAGTTTCACAATACTCTGGAGTTGCTCCTTGACAGCAGATACAATATTTTCATGAGGAGTAAAGACAGGGGCTTGGTGGAACATTTTACTAGATCCAGCAGCATATCTTTGTTTTGTAAGGGGTTTAGAAAGTTTTGGAATTCCAGTATAGGTACGGTTAGGTTCATATTCTTCCGTCCCATTGACGGGATATGAAATGTTTTAAAACTGACAGCAATTTTGAAGAATTATATGAACCATATATTCATGCAGAGGATGCCTTACTCCTCCATGGCACCGATCCTGCCTTCGCCCTTTTGTCGGAAGGCCCGTGTGTGCGCCTACACTCGATTTATCTATTGTTTTTGGGGGAGGACTATGATACGTTTAAATCTTATTTACTTCGCCATTTTATATACATGTATATTCTTGATCTTTATGTTGAATTTACATTTGAAGAGAAAAAAATATTTGTACCAAGTTGCCGTCGCCTGGCATTTTTACCCCCCCCGCCCCCCCCACCGGGTAAAGCCCCATAGAACATTATTGAACCTGACTATCCAAACCTAATGTTATATCAATCAATAACAATAAAGCTTCAATTATATATAAAAGTAAAAAGAAATTCAATAATCAATTAGTTCTCCAGGGCTGAAAAATACGGTCTTCATTTGTCGAAAAATTGCTTTTCAATTTAGATTCCAAACTGCCTAAAAAGCAGTGTATTACTCTTCATTTGAAAAATACATTGAGTTTTCGATAAAAATATGCATTATCAGACCTTGTCTTAATCCTATATAAATAAGTATGAAAAACATTCTAGCCTTTATTCAAATTCTAAAGACCTTATAAAAAATACCCATATGATTTAGTTTCAAAAAGATGAAACGGGGGTTGCTATGGCACCGTAGCTCACAATGACCTCGAAAACCACACCTCAACTTTCCATTAATACGTTACGAGACATTTCAACCACAAAAATATTTTAAAAATCAAATAAATTCAATGTTAACAAAAAGTGTAATTTTGTGTTTTGAATTTATATTTTTTACCCTGGCATATAATCTGATAAATTGGTGCTCTGTTTTAAATTTTAATGGCTTTTACCAAATATTTACATATGCAGCTAACACGCGTTATTCAATTGTATTGAACATCCCGTCCGGTTACTGACACAATGCGACATCCAAAAAATTAATCCATGCTTAAATAAAAGTCTCCCTGGAATGTGCAGTTTTTACGACCACTAGTATTCCCCTTTTGTGCAACAATCAAGGAAATGTAAAACACAACAAAATGCCCACCTCACAATATATAATAATATTAAGGAAACCCTCTTCGCGTAAAAAAAATAAATTAGAAAAAAAAGGAAAAGGGCAATTAAACAAACAAATGGTGATATGTTGAAAATTATCAATCCCCCCTAAACACAATGGTAAGCAGAGTGACTTGTTCCAAGTTTATCAAAATGCCGACGCAAATCTGCGCCTTATATACATTGTACATGGAAGTGCAAGGACCGTCACTAATTGATAAAATCGGTAGATAAACGGTTGCTCTGCAGATTGTCGCTTAATTATATTAGAAGTGCTCAGTATGGTATTTTTGGTGACGTTATGTTAATTATCTAATCTGTATTATACAGACCTTAAAGCGTGCTACTACCCCTCCAATTCCGTTCCGTTTGTTTCATTTGGCAACATCGTTCATCGTTCTCGTGCTCAAGCATTCAGCTTCCGGGCAGACGTTCATTCGTTCCGTCAAAACCGTTTCAGCGTTCCGTACAAACCTTCAGCGTTTCGTGCAAACAGATCGTTCAGCGTTTCGGCAGATTCGTTCAGCGTTGTCGGGCAAACCGTTCAGCGTTTTGGCAAACCGTCAAAGCGTTCCGTTGCGAGAAATCTGTTCCGGCGAAGCCGTTTTTCGTGCAGAAAGCCACGCCCCTTAAAACTTGAAGGGCGTAGAAAATTTCAAATTTTGTTTTCAGTTCCATTTTTACATTTAATGGTCGAAAAAATTAAGCCAATTGTCAGTTACACTTACAAGCGCATATAACTTGTTGATATAAACACAGGCCAGTGCGCCAATTTTGCTTTACAATTAGAAGATACCCTGTTTATAAACAAAATGGAATGCAGGAAAACACTAAAAACTATTTACTTATAGCTTCAGAATGAACTTGTATTTTGAAAAATCTTGTTTATACGAAACGTGCTAAAAACAGACAATACGGTCTTGTGTTTTCTCAAGAAGAATTAGACTGGACGGATATTTAACGAGCTACATGTATACACAAGTGAACTGGTATACATGCCCCACGTGCGAGTAACCTGGGCTGCGTTCCAAATCGTAGCGGCTAGCCTTAGCCACTTAGCGCTAGAAATCTAGTATCTTAAACGCACTGTATGAATAACGCTTGTTATCGCCTACGTCAGGGCTAGCCAGCATGCCGTTCAAATCGTAGCGCTACCGAGCCCTACGTAGCCGCTACTATCTTAACGCAGCCCTGGTTACCTGTCTTGTCAAAACAAAGGATATCTAATCACTGCTCAATTAGATTGATTCTGCTCTGCTTCCAAAACTATTCGAACGTTTGACAACTTATGCGCGGACCAAAGAGTATATTCTCCCAAAATTATGAGTTTCAACTATACATTTTGATATGCCGGACTGGGAATATATACACAGATTTCAACTAAACTCATCAGAATTGGATGCGTTTGTATCATTCTTGTACACACACATGCATGCATTTAGCTGCAATGATTTTCCTCCAATATCAACCTGACACAGTATCCTCTCTCTCTCTCTACTCTCTCTCGCTCTCTCTCTGCTCTCTCTCTCTCTCTCTCTCTCTCTCTCTCTCTCTCTCTCACTCTCTCTCTCTCTCTCTCTCTCTCTCTTTCGTTCTTAAATCTCTGGTATCTCGCCCGACTCAATATATTTCACACCTTTTTTTGCTTAGACGTCCAAGCTAGGAAAACTCTAGGGACTCTCATTCTTTGTGCGAAAAACCCTCGAATTGCATGGGTTAAACAATGTTTCTTTTTAAACCACCGCGCCGATCTTAATAATTTTTTTACCTAGAATTACGGGCACAAACCTTCCAATTTGCGTGGATTTTACAATGAAATTTAAGAAAAGTTGAATGAATGAAAAATGCGTTTTTACATTTCTGAGAAAAAAATATAACGACCACGCACATTCTAGTAGCTACTATCACTTTGAGAAAAAGATTAATTAAATTGGAAGATAAATAAAATATATATATTACGTGGTAAACATAAATATTTCAGTTGGTAAAAATTTACAAAAGGGATTGGGGGAAGTTTCCCCGCGTTCGGCACATTCGGGAAAACCAATCTCAATAGTGACATGATTATTCAATAATTCTGCAAGAGGTATTGATATAATACTTGAACTATCGCCACAACATTAACACGCACTGTTCTTGTGCATTCCAACATAGCAGGTATACATATATTATATTCTGTCTTATTACTAAACGCTAGTAGAAACATTTATGAATATATAGCATTGCTGCATACATGTGTGTAAATTAATAGCAATTTGTAGAATTCGCATTATAATAATCGTAACACTGCGAACAACGTCGCGAATTATGCATGCCCCCCTTCCGTTTTACCTGCTTTCCAACAGTCTTGATTTTTTCATTTGATAATTAATTGTTAATTAGAAATGAATAATAATGCCAAGTGGAACATATATTATTCATTTTAATTTAGACCATACTATTTTCTGTTCCAATTTTTAATATTATGAATCATTTTAGGGAATTAGATCGCACCCGAAAATTGACGAATACCAAGGAAAGGCCACGCCTACCATCATGTAAACCAATCACCATCATCACAAGCTTGCAAGCCCCGCCTACCGTTTCAAAGCGTTTCGTTTCGGGCAAAACGTTTTCATTTCCGTTAAAGCGTTTTCGTTCCGTTCAAAACCGTTCACGTTTCGGGCAGACCGTTCATCGTTCCGTGCAAACCCGTCTAACACCCGGTACACCGTTTACCGTTTGCAAACCTTCAGCGTTTCGTTCCGTGCAAGTGGGTGTAGAGTATAGCACGCTTAGGGTCTGTAATATTTATATATTGATTTATAGTAATTTTATTTCACAAACAGGTGAATGGAGTTGGGCAGCCAGACAACAGGCCTATTATTAGCCCTCTCCCTACAATAAAGGTCATATACCAATTAGAATATGATGTGCACAGAAAGAAAGAAAAAAAATAAAACAAAAGAAAATAAAAATATGAACATATACATACATACACACACCAATATGTATACATGCACACATCTGTACATAGATATTCATTATATATAGTACCGGTTTAGGAGGGACAAATTACAGTTGTGGAAGCGTAAGTTTGCTGCTGCAATGTAGACATGTGCTGCTTCAAATATCTTAATGTTGACATTAAGTGTATAATTGGGATGTCCATATACCAATAATTCAAGTTCAGGTTGATATCAAATACCAGTAATATTCTGTATAGATTGAAAAATTGTAAATCTAAAAGTTGCACATTTAGAACAGACAAAAAAGTTTAAATAAAGTTTAAATAAAGGTCATCATTATTATTATCATTATTATATGCATCTTCAATAAAATATACGGGTATAGAATGCTGTTATACATGCTTTTAAGAACTTAAATGAATTTTCTATTAAGGCAATGGTCAAACAAAGGGTATGCATCTAACATTTTTAAACAAAACCGATAAAAAGTCCCTTGTATCAAGCTATTAACCGTAATTAGTCATCAGTGCATTACTTGAGGAATACATGCGGAATGTTGAACGATAATTTATCAATATCTGGTTGATTTGAAACTTTTTTCAGACTGTGGCAGGTGAATATCAATTTAATTCATATCTGCGTGGAGAAAGAATCTGGACAAAATTAAGGACATTAGACAAACTAATTGACTAGCTATATGTAGTCCAGTGATAGAGCATCTGATGAGCAGAGTAAAATTAAAAGGAGCACACGTTTTAATCCCGCTCTCAACGGATGTAGTAACTTTCCCCTGTTACAAAATAAATACTAGGATTTATAGAAATGACTGAGATTCCGTACCTTACCATTTAAATCGAATATAGAAACACAGAAATTTAGGTGTGATTTAATCTAAGACACAGCGTTTAAAAAGTCTCCATAAAGGATCGATAGATGACCGAGTTATTTTTAAACGAAGGCAGATATGCAGGGAATGACAGGAACCATGCAATGTTGTTTGTAATTCAAGATACAGGTCTCAACAAGGTAGGAACTCCGTGAAATATGAATGCATGTTGGCGTCAGTAATAGATTTAATCCGATGCTGAGCAGCTACAATAAGAAACTCATTAGTGGATTGAATGAGGGTGTGTAAAGACAGGCTTACAAAATGTCTGTAGAAATAGACAACCGGAAAGGCGGAATGCGCAGGCGGATCCACAAGTTGTACACCTTCCATTATACTTAGAATATATTAATTTCAGTAATCACTGTCTGATTGATTCATTTCACTTTAGCAACAAAAAAGTTGATGCTGCAGGGTTATAACGAATCTCGTTTAAAGTCATCATTTCGCAAATTCTACGGTCGCTATAATGACCTTGTTTGCGATTACAAATTATCACTAAGTCATATGTTGACTGATTTGTTTCATACCCTTGGTTAGACTGTCATTTTCCTACTAGATTTGACTACGGGTAATACCGTTTACTTTATTTCGACTAAGGGCTCACGGCGGGTGTGGCCGGTCAGCAGAGGATGCTTACTCCTCCATGGCACCTGATCCTACCTTCGCCTTTGTCGGAGGTCCGTGTTACCCTACACTCGATTTTGTATACGTTTTTTGGATTATGATTACGTTTGACACAATGTTAACTTCGCCTTTTTGTACCGTACGAAAGTTGTCTTCAAGTTCCGCTATATGACGTTCTAATTATGATGTCAAAATGCGTTTGACATTTGAGTTTCATTTTGTTGCTACGGCAATATTGATCTGCGTCATGACACAAATCCATATTTTCTTATTGATCATAATATGATATTCATGACAACTTATTAAAAAACGAGGTACGATTGTATACATAAAAATGCCCAAAAATGTTCTCTCTATAAAAAGTGTATGGAATTAACCCTTATCATCGTTTTAAAAGAGTAAAATATATGACAGGTATAGTACGTTAACAAATTCGGAACGTTATTCCTAATTTGATAGCATTATGACATCATGAATAATACGTTTTCCCGCTTTTTCTCAAAATAAGCATGAAAACTGAGCGAATTTTTGGTTTGATTACTGTACAGTTTCCAAAGTCATCTGGCCCAAAATATTGATCATTTCACTTCAGACCCTTGCAGTAACATAGGGAATAGATTAGCAAGCCAAGAATTCGCTCAGTTTGATTAGCAAAATGATTTTTATCATATGACGAGAGCTTGAAGTTGGCATAAAATTGCAAAATATGTCATTTTCAATGAAAATATCCACAAATTTTCAGAAAACAGCGCATGCGTCGAGCAAATTCATATTCAAGCATGTTTTTCATCTGATAATGATACACAATATGTATTATTTTCATTTTGCTCGACAAATACGCACACCTTTTTCTGAGCAATAATCTGTATGACATTGACAGTTTTCATCAACTACACAAATTAATCATTACATATAGTACATGCATAATCATGTATTCTTAAAGTACATATATAAAGGGTTTAATACTTGTAATGGAAACAAATTATTATCTTTTTGCACTTGATGTACAGAAAAACTCATGATATCGAATTTCAAAGTTTAAATGGCATATTGGGACTTTAATATTGTCAATTTAAAACAAAAAAATCACTTAATATGCAAGGTCTTGTCTTAAAATTTAAAATGAAAGTAAAAAAAATGTGTGGGGGATGTAGGAGCGATCTTTCTGTCTCAGGTAACCTATTGCAATTGGTCTTCGTCCGTCGTCGTTCGTCGTCTGTCATGCATCGTTCGCCGTACGTTAACAAATGAACATTTAAAACTTCTTGATAAGTACCTGTCCAATTTTTTTTTCAAATTTAGTATGAAACATCTTTTGGTAAAAGAGCACATATATTGTAAAATGCAGGTCTCTTGCACCCCTGGTGCCTTGGGGTTAGGGCAAAAAAACTGCCAAAAAGTGACAATTTTTAAAAATCTTTCTTCTTTACAACTGCACATATTTGAGAGAAACTAAAGCATAGTGATGAAGAGCAAGCAAGTCTATACCATATTGGTGATCCTAGAGGTAGGGATTCTGACCCCAGGGCGGGGCCAAACTTGGTACATGGTGTCCATATGTAAAACATTTGAAAACCTTCTTTAATGCTATTGATGATAAATGAAAACTAAATGGATATTTGGAATGAGCAGGGTGTTTTCTATGATAATTTCAAATTTCGTGATCCTAAGGGTTGGGGTTTTGGTATCAAGGTGGGGCTAAAATGGTCACTGATGAAATGTGTTAACAATTGAACAATGTTTTTCCTCTTCATCACTATGATTCCAATTCTTTTTAAATTTGGTATGAAGCATCTTTGAGACAAGGGGGCCATGAATTATAAATTTCAGGACTATTGCACCCCAGGAGTGTTAGAGGTGGGGCAAAATTACCAATTTTCAAAATTCTTCTTCTCTACAACTACACATGTGTAAGAAAAACTAAATGCATAGTGATATAGGATAGGAGAGTCTATAACAAAATTATAAATTTGGTGACCCCAGGGCGGGGGGAAACTTGGTCCATAGTGTTTATATGTAAATATATGAAAAACATCTTCTTCAATGCTAATCAAATTAATTTGAAACTAAATCGATATTTGAAATGAGTAGGGGGCCTATTTTCATAAGTATACCCCCGGCAACAAAGTTGGGGGAGGGAGGCGTTGTTATACTGAAATCGGGTTGTCCATCCATCCGTCTGTATGTCTGGCTTTAAAGTGTTATATTCCCAAAGTCACAATATGATACGTATTGACTACTTATGAGATGAAGATGTGTTTTATATCAAATTTGGGGTCCAAATATCAAAGGGTCAAGTGCACTGGACATCAAATAGCAGCATAGTTTCCAGTATCGAGAACATTATCCATTTTACTTAGAATAACTATAGTATGGACCCGAGGGGATCCGGGTTAGAATAAGTCCCCAGCATCCCCCTGTGTGTCGTAAGAGGCGACTGAATGGGGCGGTCATTCGGATGAGACTGGAAAAACCGAGGTTCCGTGTCGAAGCAGGTGTGGCACGATAAAGATCTCTCACTGCTCAAAGGCTCCAAATGCCGAGCATAGGCCTAAATTTGCAGCCCTTCACCGGCAATGATGACGTCTCCATATGAGTGAAATATTCTCGAGTGGACGTAAAACAATAAATAATCAATCACTATATCACACATGCGGACTATCGATGTGACAAAGATGTTCTCTATCGAATTTCGGGTCAAAAGGTCAAAAGGTCAAAGATCAAGCGCACTCGACATCAAAGTAGCAATATGGTTTAATAATAATACCAATAATAATAACTTCATTTATACAGGATTGTACAACTAGTTTTACAGGCTAGTTTACATCGTGGCCCTGTTTTTAACATATATAAAACATATATCACACAACATGAAAATATTACAGATATTCTATATACAGATAAGACATGTATGCACCTCAATAGAAACCATAGACACATGAATATTATTGAGTATCAAAATGATGTTTAAGATAGGCTGATCAAAAAAAGTTAAAGTTGTACATTATCTAATAAAATCTGGCAATGAATTCCATAATATTGCTGCCAAAATGATATAAGAGCTTTTGAAATATTCTGGTTTGGCTTTTCTAACGTAAATACAATTACTATCACTTTGTCTTGTATCTCTTGTGGATACCTCATTCACAAACCTGAAACATACACACACTCCGGTGTCATACAATGTAACACTTTGAAGACAAGAATAATTTTCCGATATATAAAATAGTCTGGCATTAAATCCATCTCAAGTTTGATAACATGTTAAACGTTGGCATTGACTGAGTTACTATGACGTCTAAAATGATAATTGTTGCTCTTTTTGTAATTTAAAAAACGTAGGGATTTTTGTTTTGTTCCGGGATAGTTAAAATGGAGAAAACTATGGTATTATTAATTTCAAGTAGTGCTTCTCTGGACATAGTATTCCTCATACACTTTATTTATTACTAAGTCTCTTGCATAAAACATCTGTGTGAAGAGACCACGTAAGACATTCATCGATGTTAACACCCAGATAATTAGCGCAATTAACATTTTCTTTGAAAATTTCACCTATATTTATACAAAATTTCCTGCATTTCGATAATTTCTGTGATGTTCCCATTAACATACACTGTGTTTTTCGGGTGTTTTCTGTGGTTTTCGTGGTCTAGAGCATTATATCCTTTCTACGTAGAGGCACCATATCATACATGTGGACTACCGAGGGACAAATGTGCGGATATTGAAATAGCAATATAGTTTAAATCTAAAATTCAAATTTTGAAAGATGATAACTTGTGAACAATACATTCCATATTCAAGCTTAAATGCAAAATACGAGTCTCTTGGGGCCAGTGGACCTTTTGTTTGAATTATTGGCCAAAATATTGGAATTTTACACAAATTTTCAAATAAATTAACTTCAGCTTTCTTAAGAATCAGTGTTCTGTTTGGGAAAATACATCAACCAAATTAACAATTAACATATTTCAACTACTTCCGAGTTTCAGCTATTTGTATCATGAATTTTAAAACTGAAATGTACCTTTAGGATTTTGAAAATATACGTTTATTAGATGAAATTGAAACTGTAAAATCATGCAGATTTATAAATTATCGATTCCTTCGCCACAAAATATAGTTCCTACCAAACCCTTTCAAAATTTGAATTGACACACAATGCATCAACTAGATAGGGTTCAGTAATAGATGGGTAATATTTTTACACCAATGGGATTAGTATTAGAATAGTAAATATTAAGTTATAGATTCCTGTGCCGTTGAGCTCAAGAATTCAGGAGCTAACTTCCCTAATTCAAATAAGAAAAATGGTAGTTCTATGTATCTTTGAAAAGGAAGGCATGTTACATGTAGTTCATACATGTCTGTCAGTTGATCACGTTGTCATTTCATATAAATTAGTGAAGTAAACAATGTGTTAAACGCAATCACAGTCTCAAAAACATATATACAAAATCGAGTGTAGGACAACACGGACCTCCGACAAAAGCGAAGGCAGGATGAGGTGCCATGGAGGAGTAAGCATGGAGACGTCACATCAACTGCACTTGTCCGATTACAATCTTTGAAAGTCCTCTTTTCACTAATAGAAATCAAATCGTGTGAGATATATTTGCTCCCTTATCAGCAAGATGCAATCAAATCCAATTCCTTGTTACGTTTAATGGTAGCAAATTACTTCATTGAAATGTAATTATTGGGGAAAAACCAGAAATAATTAGTATCGGATAATGTTTCCTTCAGAAAAGAGGCCAGAGTTCATTCGGTTAAATATTAGAGTATCTTCAATGACTTAAAATTAGAGTAACATGCTCATAAATATAGACCAAAGGGTCCTCTCTCTTCAATATTTTGGATGGTTTTACCACAAACATAATATTGGAAATATAATGCCTCATTCAGAATGCAAGATAAACCTAAAAGTCTGGCACTACTGGACGCAAAATGTACTGAGAGTGTCATTTTTTACTGATATTATGATAATTACTGATATTGTACTGTTGTGCTGATAAT
This sequence comes from Ostrea lurida, assembly GCA_903981925.1. Taxonomy (NCBI): domain Eukaryota; kingdom Metazoa; phylum Mollusca; class Bivalvia; order Ostreida; family Ostreidae; genus Ostrea; species Ostrea lurida. The sequence continues at coordinate 290 of CAJDSM010051367.1, read as the reverse complement.
TACTGATAAGAGTACTGATATTTGTATGTTGTACTGATGATTATTGTTGGGGTATGATAATTGGCTGATATTTACTGTGTTTTTGCCTGTGGGTGCTGATAATTGCTGATAAAGTGCTGATAAAGTATGGTGGGTACTGATAATTGCTGATAAGTGCTGATATCTGCCAAGGCTTATCGCTCGCCTTGCGATCGACTTGCGGGGTCGTGTGCAAATGTGTCTCAGTAAAGAATCAAGATAAGACCGTTTTTTAAAATATCAACAGTACAATATCAGTAATTATCAGTAAT
>CAJDSM010051366.1:0-13744 GCA_903981925.1 Ostrea lurida | reverse complement strand
TCATTTTAACAACTCCGTAAATAATAGATCAGATAATGCTTTGGAAAGTACCACGAATGTTTTAATTTCCAGCAAAGCTTCTATACCTTAGTATGTTTTGCTGTTCTTGATAAAAATTGCATATGTTTTGAAAAGAAAACAAAAACTTGATAATCTAATGATAGAAACGATGATTGGGAGGAGGCGAACTAGTGATAGACGACACTGAAAATTCCAAGTAAAACAAATTTGTAGTATGACAAATCGTAGATCCTAGTATCCAAAAAACTACATTCAGCAAAATCCGATTCGTGTGTTAGGGCAATCACGGATAACCTTCGACGAAAGGCGGATAGGAGGATCAAGGTACGAACGTAACAATTCAAACATATCACTGTTCGGACCAATGTACAGACTCACAATTGTAAAAATTCTGTTTCACGTCGTATCTTAGTTATTTACATCGGCTAGGCGGATCATTTTCCGCGTTATAATGTAAATTTTCACGAGATGTAGTTGTCTAAGGGTATTTCTCTTTTGGTCGCGCTCTACATTCAATTTGAATAATGGTACCCAACGCAGGCGTTGAGTCACACATTCCAAGATTATTAATCAATTTAGAAGAAAGGACTAACTTTATGTAATTTTTGGTCATTATGCCTGTTCATGGATTGGCCTTAAACACAACGAAAATCACCTTTGTCTGAGTCATCAAAATGAGTCAATGTACATGTGAGGAGGCATAAAGGGTCCCTTAAACCTAACGACTTGCAGAGGTCCAACCAAATAGCGACCACCTTCTTCTAACTAGCAAGAGCTGCATCCTATAACGAAAGACAAACAATTGACGGATGCAAGTGTCAAAATATTATTGTACCCAAATAGCGGCCGCAATATATAAGTAACTTAAGGTAGCAAAGGTGCTTTTACGTTATCTGACTTCAGACATCTACGCCCGGGGCGAGAACTGTAGGTATATCACACTGATTGTTTGTTCGTGTTGGAATTACATTCACTTTCCACAGAACGTGGTTCTTTAATCGGTTTCAGAGTGAACTCTATTGGCGTAAAATTCTACATTTTTTCGCATGACCATCTTTAACAAGCGGGCTACACTAAGAATGCAAAGATGCTATGCACCCAGGTATTTCTTTCTGGTTGCCCTTATAGGATTAAGAAAAGATAAAGGAAACTTAGGCTATCGTCTGAATAATCCCGGAGAAATATAAAGTCCCTTTAATATCGTTCGTAACATCAATGTAAGCTAAGCGAACTAGCCACGGTTTAATTGGTGCGGGCAAAACACGGACAAATATGTGATTGAGTCAGCCCGGGTTTATGTGATTGTGTCTAGATGCAAGTGAATGACAAAAACGTCCTACATGAATTAGAGAATGATCGGCCGACGTCCGCAGTTGGCGAGACAATGGCCATGCGCCAGCCCGTTATCCGTAGAAAGTACCGCCGAACCGAGGATAGACCAGTCCGATACTACGTGACGGTCAATGTGGCTAGACACACGGCAGAGATCCGCTTAGATGTGCTAGTGATGCTTTATGAATTCTGAGTCCGGGGGCAATGAAAGTGATAATAATTCATTCAATTAGATATGTATCCCTGATCGATCTGCAAATATCCGTTGCACTTTGATCGATACTGGTGAGCAGTGAAACGCGCACTCACAAATTAACCAAACAGAGTCTGCGCTCAAAAAGTGCGTTCGCTATCACGTCAGACAAGACGGCAGGGCGTCATACGACCACATTGAACGTGGGAGTGCACCCTCGATCGACAGCGCTCTATGAAAGAGTATGGAGTCGAGGAGAGAAATGAATGTAAATCTGACCTTAGTGGAACCAAAATAATCAAATCAGCTCACATCTCTCCCAAGAGTTGTATTACTCTGGTCATCTGTCGTAGAGCAGGTGCGCATAAAGGCGCAAACGTTCTGGTTGCAAAATTTTCCCTTTGGAATACACATTTGACCACAGAAAAGCGTACCTTCTGCTGCACATTGAACGTCCATGGGTTGGCAATTCGATTCTCCACAACAAACGGCTGTCACGGTCGTGTACCCACTTTCGGTGAAGATATGAGATGATCAAGGAGCAGCGGACGGTCGGTCGCTATGTTAAGACTAAAAGCAGTTCAACTCTTTTTGCGGTTCCGTATTTTTATCGCGTCTCACTCCCCGCCATTGACGATCATACTGGCGCAATGAGAGTCCGCATGCGAAAGGGAAAATGTACGTCAGGAAGATGGAATCGGAATGATGTAAGGCGATTATATATAGATCTTGAAGGATGGCTTCCGTTATCTTCCGTCCTCTCCCGTTAATGATGTATACCGCAGTGAATCCGAGAATTTTGCGGACTCATTGTGAGTCCGTAGAGATTATGGGTAGTAAAAGTCGCGTGATCTCACAGTTTTTCAGCTGATAGAGAGCAAATCACGTGATTTACCTGCCTTATCATTAAAATAAGCTCGTTGCGTCGCTTCGCGACTATTAATGTTACTTTTGATCAATCTGGCTGTATATCATCACAGATCAGCAGTTAAAGCTTTGGGTTGGTAAACTGGAGATCCCGAGTTCAAATCCGAGGGAGACATTTGATAATATTTACCGAAATAAAATTTTGAAAATCATGTTTTTTTCTGTATCTAAATTGCGTATACAATTCATCTGAAATTTTCATAATCAAATCTTTTTGTCTTGTTTTCAAACACTTGTTCAAGGCGTAGTGAGCCAGCATAATGGCACGTACATATACGTGTAATTCCATACATTACAAAACACATGCAAAAATAATTCATTATACACATATCAGTCATACAAAGAGTCCAAAAGTAAAACAATACAATGGATAAGAAAAAAGTGGCAAACTATTTTGAGAAGAAGAAAAAATACGATCATTTCACCATGACAGTTGTGTTCAGCTTTACTTCTATCATCTAAATAGGTGGTGAGTATCTTTACATACCCGAAAATGATTTTACTTTTAGATTTTCTAGCATTGAGGAAGATCATCATATTGAATATATTTGATTTTTGGGAAAGCAAATATCATGGCCAAAATTAAAAGTAATTCAGACATCCCTTTTCTTAATTTTATTGCATGAGTTTCAATGGATGCTGATTTGAGGGATAAGTAAACAGGGAACTTAAACCGATTTATCCCTTTGATTTCAGAGGTTCTGACGTTTAATTCCCAAGATCATATTGCTTTTCTAGAAAGTCGTCGGCAAACACGAGCGCTTGATGTAATGCGCCTAGAGCCACAATGTTCAGATTTGTTAGAAGTGTGGTTTCTTTTTCGTAATTCTTCACTGGTAAAACGTGGGATCTCGGGATACCAATGACGTCAGCTACTTTGCTAATAGCTCTCTGCACGACGACACTTAGGTACAAATTCCTGATGTCTTTCTCCACAAGTTTACATAATTTGTCGATTTTGGTCAGGAAAACTAGGTGAGGCGTACCTACAATTGTAAGAGAAAGATCAGAATATTATTTATTTATCTCTCATATCACTAGATATATTTAAGAAATGTGTACAAAAGGTCCATGTACCATATCAATCGCTGAAGTATTTGTTAAAAGTATCACCACCTGAAGGCCACTGGAATCTAGAAATATTTTACTTATATGCATATCTAAGCTATCTAGGCTAAACTACTAGTATGCAAGATTAAAAAGAAATATTTCGAATGATAAAAGCAACAATATGACAATTTTGGCATCAAACTATTATTAACTACTGTTGGGATCTTTAACTTCCAATAGTGGTGAAGAACTACATTCTCCTTAATATTCATTGGATTCAAGTTACTGGTATTTTCAACATGCAACTTATACACAGAAACACAACACACAAGTTTTGGCTCAAAAGGTATAATAAATGGTGGTAAATTTTGTCCTGCTCGTAAGAACCAGAAAGTGGAAGAGTCCTGAAATTTACAATTTGTTTTCCTTGTTTCAAAGATGTTTCATATAACTTTTCTAAAATTGAAATGACAGTTATCAACAAGAAGTTAAACAGTTGAATTGTAATACACACGACAAACGCAGACTAAATATATTAAGGCACCTGACTGACTCAGATTACTTAAAAAGGAAATTGACCCAGTATGTCCTGAGAAAAAGTGAATGTAACAAGTTAAAATCAAAATCTGTTAATCCTAAGTACGCTTCAGAAATAAGAGTTTCCCTCTTATATATGCTGATACAACTTTAAATAAAAAAAATATGATTAGTCCTCTATAATTTTTTTACCGTATATGATTTGTATTATGACCCCTGGGTCGAGACCTCTGCTGGTGGACTGTTAGTCCCCGAGGGTCTCTACAGCCCAGTTGCTATGTACTATGTTACTAGCTTGAAATACGGATATGTATTTAATTGCGGTGGTGAAATAAGAAATTCATATCAAAATCAAGGATTATCTCCCTCAGGCATAGGTCTGATCCTTTGAAGTATTTGGCTCCAGTTGTTGGCACTAGATTGTTCACTTTTATAAAGTTTTACTTTCATATTTCGGATTTCCAATATTTCGGTTTATGCATCACTGAAGAGACATAATTTGTCGAAATGCGCATCTGGTGTATCAAAATTGGTACCGTATATGATTTATATATTAAGAATTAAAACATACCTCTTTCAACCACAGATGTTTTCATCTTTTTCAGTTTTTTAATTGTCTTTTCTGGTAAAGCATTCAGTGTGCTTCCATCAATAACAAACACGACAGCGTGCATCCTGTCCTTAAGTGTCGGCTCTTTGATGAATCCTGGGACTTTTGGGGTTGCTTGCTGTACTGGGTTAAACTTAAAAAAAAGTTATGATTAATATATTCGTAAACATAACATCCAAACGTTTTTTAAAAGGTTTTTGACTTGTAATGAAAAGGTGAAGATAAATATGAGTGATGAATTTCACTGTTGCTTTCTGAAATATAAATCATAAGTCGGGCAATCATGTACCCCCGGACACACTACTGATAGAACCAGGTGTTTAGGCGGTTGTTTGTTTTACGTCCCGTCGAGAGTGTTTAATCACCGTCAAGTCGAAGAGCTGAATTTCCACAAATTTGCTAAGCGTCAGTGGTTATTAATTATAATGGTTTTTTAACGTACCAACGCCTGCTATGATAGAGAACAATGATCTCGTAAATCCAAAATAGAATACAAAACGAGAATTGCAGAGCAAACGCGGACCCCTGGACGCACCAGAGGTGGGGTTAAGTGCCTAGGAGGAGTAAGCATCCTCACACCCTCCGTGAGCCCATTGTCTTAAACGGAATAATCTGTAGTCAAACCAGGGTGTGAAAACGGCTTAACAATGGCTATGAAACACATCAGACAGCACTTGACTCAATGACTAAATTTATCTACACATTTCAAATGAACCATTATACATTTGAATGATGGATTGTCTTGTATGAGAAGCTTGGAAAAGAATTACTGAAAACATAAGCATAGTTTGCAATTATAAACTGTAAACATTTTATATGCAGCTCATTTTGTTGAACAATCTATGTACAAATTATGTTTAGAATAGATGTAAAACTTTTCTCCGATTGTAAAATGTTTGATGAAAAGGTGAAGTTTCGTAATGATTCAAGTGGTATTGTTGAGTAATATCACATGATTTATTGTTGGTAACTGTTGGGGAAAATATGTATTCCAATCAGCTATTTTCTCTAAAACTCCATTATTGATTAGTTTTGTATTGTTGGTAATCTTTTCTGCAATTTATGCCGATAGGGGCCTAGAACTCAAAAGTATTTCTTAAAATCATTACACAATTCGGTGAGTTTGTTATCCACGCATTGAAATGAAATTGTATTGTTTTTGATACTCCCTATGGCAAAGTAAACAATGTGTTCAACGTAATCATAGTCCCAAAACATATATACAAAGTCGAGTGTAGGGCAACACGAACCTCCGACAAAGCAAAGGCAGTATCAGGTGCCATGGAGGAGTAAACATCCTCTGCTGACCGGTCACACCCGCCGTGAGCCCTTAGTCGAAACAAGGTAAACGGAATTACCCGTCGTCAAATCTAGTACAAAAATGACAGTCTAATAAAGGGTATGAAACTAATCAGTCAACATATGACTTAGTGACAATTTGTAATCGTAAAGGAGGTCATTATAGCGACCGTAAAACTTACGAAATGATGACTTTAAACGAGGATTGTTATAACCTTACAACATCAACTTTTTAGTTAACAGTTGGCCTAACTTTAAAAAAAGTCCTCATACAGATGGCATGCTCTTGCGTATTTGATAAACTGGGAGACATACACACCATAAGTATTTTATTTTATTTTATTTTTATTTTTTATTTTATTTTATTTTTATTATTTTATCTTAAACAGCCAGTGAACATTAGACTTTATTTGATATTTTAACATATGGCATTGTTTTTTATCATATGTATATATGCTATTGTATGTACAGCGCCATTTGATGCTACTATAATGTAGAAATTGAGCGCTTTAACAAATTTTAATAATAATAATAATAATAATAAGTAGGTGATATTGGTAATTTTAATAAAGAAAAATTATGCCTACTATGTAATCATTGGGCAGATGTCCGTCCAGGAGAAATCCCAGATCTTCATTTTTGATGGAAAAATTATCTTCTATTCCTCGTGTATCACAAATCCGGAATTTCAGGTACGTCTTTGTTGCTGGATCTTCGACTCGAAATTTCTGAAACTATTGTGTGTGAAAATGAAACAAGACGTGATACACTGATGTCCCCGTATTATAACAAAATGAACGATAAGACATTCTAAGTAATACGTTTGTAGCAATGCTAAGAATGTGTTCATTTCAATCACCTTTGTTTTGATTAAGAGGTCAGTTTCAAGCTAATATAGTAAAGAAATCTTGTACCAGTCAAAAAGCCATTTTACTAGGAATACACATACTAATTATAGCCGACAGTGTCTCTTACAATGTTAAAGAAATGACCTTCATATTTTATAAAAGTAGATGAAAGGTCAATGTAAAGTTGCCAAGTCAAATATTGTTGAAACCAATAGAAAATCTTGTCACAAGAAGTACAAATGTTAAATTCGAACGCGGAACACCTTATGTTTTAAAAAATCTTGCCAACGTTAGATTTAATACATTTTCAAAATTTTGGTCAATAGTCAACGTTTAAAGATTAACAAGAAATGTACAAGAAAAATCTTTGCCGTTTTTAAAGATATGGCTCACATAAAATTTTCGTAAAGTAGTTCAGAGTTACAATTAAAAGACACAAGTTTGAATATTTTAACACCAACGAAAAGGTCGTACAAGGAATAAACATACAAAAATTATTCTATTCTCTCTTATATTGCACAAGATGGCAAAGGTATTTTTTCTTTAGAACATTTAAAAAAATACGTTTACGTCAATGGTCAATGTCAAAGACGCAAATTCAAATAATCTATAAACAATAAAAATGAGGTCACTATTGCTAGAATAGTGGTACAAAATTCAGGCCTACAAAGATGCTGGGCGTTTGTGATCTTTTTGCAGGTAGGAATCATTATCGTGTCACACAGGCTATAATACAAGGGTTCGGTATTTTCGGTCTTAATGGATTACTTAGTTAAACTCCACTTCAGTTATACAAAGAAGTACTCTAAAGTTGATATCAAAGCAATGCTGGAGTTCTTCATTGACAAAATCTTTGTAGTGTTTGGCGATCAGGTCTTCCAACAGTCTGTTGGAATTCCCATGGACACGAATTGTGCTCCTTGTTAGTTGACCTGTTTTCGTATTTTGATGAGGCACAATTCATTTAAAAGCTTCTGCATGAAAAGAAGAAATCTCTAGCGGTGGCCTTTAATTCCACATTTCACACACTGATTTGACTACGGATTGTTCCGTTTACCTGATCAAGACTATGGGCTCACGGCGGGTGTGACCGGTCAACAGGGGATGCTTACTCCTCCTAGGCACCTGATCCCACCTCTGGTGTGTCCAGGGGTCCGTGATTGCCCCACTCTAGTTTTTGTATCATATTTAGGACTTACGAGATTGATCAGTTTGTTATCTTTGCCTTTACATTGACGACGTTTTATCTATAAACAATAATGATTTTCATTCGATTTGATATATCCAAACTAAATAAAAATAAAGGACACCACAGAATCTTCCAAGTCTGCTTCGTACTTGATTATCTTATTGAACATAGACATTAACGGCAAACTAACAATTCAACTTTATGACAAACGGGACAATTTCAGCTTCTCCATCGTCAACTTCCCACTCTAATATAGCAATATTCAATCATCACCTTCATGTGCACGGACGTAGGAACCGGAGGAAAGGGGTGCAATTGCCGCCTCACTTTTGAAAGTGGAGGGGGAAGGGCAAAACTATGCATCAGGTCACAGCAATTTATAGAAGTTTGTTTTCCCCACACTTTTCGTGATAATAGAAGTTTGTTCCCCTTTACAATTAGTGATTCTTAGAAGTTTGCTCCCCCATTCAGTGATTTTGAGACGTTTCCCCCCTCCCCCCACACATTCAGTATTCTATTACATTTTTTTGGTTGTCGAATTACTTAGAAATTTCCCCCTTCAATTCAAAAACAGTCCCACGCCTATGATATGGTGTGTATGTCTCCCAACTTATTCGATACGCAAGAACTTGTTCTGCATATGGTCAGTTTTAAAATCGAGGCAAACTACTTACACACAAGTTTTTGTTGCAGGGGTTTCAAAAGTCACGTTCAAAGACAGAATTTTGCTAGGGTCATTACAACGATTTAGTTCACCAGTATGGCCTGTCATAGGGCGAAATGTTGTCAGATATGCTTCATAGCAATTGTTAAGCCGTTTTACATACACTGATTTTAATACGGATTACTCCGTTTACCTGATCAAAATAATGGACGCACAGCAGGTGTGACCGGTCAACAGGGGTTTACTTACTTCTTCTAGGTATTTATAGATTTGTTGGGCCACAATATTGGAGAAACTTTTTCATAGGAATGAAAATTTATAAAAATTCTTTTCAAAATCACAACTATTGAACATTAACTTGGGAAGATCACACAGGTGTTTGATACGGCCCATCATTCTCTTGTTTACTATATCCTATTTAACTGTTTTATGACCTTTCGTTGACAGAAATTCGAATTACTTTCATGATTTGCACTAAGCTGGACTGAATTTGGACAGCAATGATGGGGAAGAGAACAAAAATATCAAAAATTCACGAAAAGCGACGAAATGTGATTTAACTCAGATAAAGCCAAAACATGAGCCAAATTTAAAGGAGAAAAATACTTTATGGGTTAATAGAAGAGTATAACAGACACATTATTGACTTGTGGGTGTTATCTAAAACGCACTTCTGAAATTCTAAACATTCTGTTCTGACACATATCAAAGCTGACTAATTGTAGAGTAAAGATTCACATAACTCCTTACACTTTTCGTCAAACTATTTGTAGTACTTCCGGTGCATGCCCAGGATGATATTCTTCCTTTAAAACTGGAGTTGATGGTATTTATGAAGCTTGATTTCCCTGCACCCATTTGTCCTATCAGCATATATTGACCTCTGTAACGTCCACCTTCTTAAACGGCACGTAGTTAGTGATAAGTTTTCTTAATTCTTCAGAAGCCTAAAAAAAATACAAATCCTTTTTTCCTCAATATTTAAAATTTACCAAACACTTTTGTAATACATTAAAAAAGCAGATAAAATATTTATCAAAGTTCATGGTATCTTAAACTTCACCCTAGATTGTAACGCCTAACTCAAACAGTGTAATCACCCACATACACCTCTTCTTATAATATATGAATATAAATTATATAGGGTATCGAGACACTTATTTCCGGGGAATAAGTATCATGCTTTACAACACTTATTTCCGTTGGATAATTTATATACTACAAACAAGACAATTATTTCCTTGTGGATAGATTATCTCAGTTTAGGACACATTTTCTTGGGGATAAATTATCTCGATGGCCGTTTGGATGCATTAAATAAGTTTCCATCAATATTGTTCTGTCTTGATTTTTTTTTTCAAATGAGGGCTAATACTAAAGCTAAAGTAAACTAAAGTGAGGGTGTGCATTAAGTAGATCCCCATCAATTGTGTTTTAATTTTTGGCAGATGAATTGTCCTCATTAATATCTTATTATGGTCATATCTAAACCATGCGAGGAAAAGGTGAGCATATCTTAAAAAAAAAAAAATAAAAAAAAAAAAATAATAAAAAAAAGAAAGATTAAAACTCACTATATCCTTAGTTGATTAATGGATTTTGTTTACGTTGCCCATCTACCTGAATACATCATTTCTTTCCATTATGAAGGTCATCATCCAGTTTAACACCATATATCATCAACAAAAGACATCAATCACACAAGCTAAACATATATGATATTCAAAACAGAAAATATTAATGGCTAATTTTTTATGTTTAATATAAACCTACATAGTTTTTCTAGTTTTTTTTTCAAGGCTACGTAGACACGTCCGATTCCCCGCCTCTTTTAAATCTTTATGTTCTATGTAAGCCCAGACGATTTTTCTAGTTTTTCCAGGGTCACATACAAAAATATATAACACGTCTGATTACTATCTACCTTTAGAGTCCACTCTGGCGGGTTCCTCCATAAAAGATCGAGTTCAGAAGGTACATCTAGAACACATAATTCGAATCACAGTTATCTTCCCAAAACCCATGTAATGTAGTTTGATTATTTTCGCAAAGAATATCTAAGGGTACTATGAATTTACATTAAGAATAGTTTTTTAAAATATATATAGGATCTTCCATGGGTTGTGGTTTGATATGATTTATATCCAATGAGTTGTGAGTTTTCTATCCCTGAGCCTTGGAGAGGGGATAGAAAACACACAACGAGTTGTATATAAATTATATCAAACCACAACCCACCATGGATTCTTTTTATCACATGTTACCTCCTCTTCTCAGTTTTCTTTCTGCAATTACAAATATGTACATTGAATATGTAGCCATGTCAATAATACGCAACGTCACAAGTATGCATAAAGAAAGAGTGCTACAACAAAACACAAACAAATTTTGTTTGAGCAGAATTTTGTTTATTTGCTGCATACATTTAAACAAAGTAGAACAAATTGTCACAATATTGATATTTCATTCTTTAATGTTTACCACTGTTTTGTATCCAGTCTATCGGCAGAGTCGGTATGTATTTGTATACAAAGGACGTAAATTTTACGTACATTGGCATGACGATCGGCCAATCAGCTTATGAAAACAAAGTGTAATAATTAGAATTTATGTTAAGAGTGATATCCGCGGGAAAACGGAGTAAACATGTGATAAATACTGATAACAAACGTTGCGTGTGACATTAACGTATATAATTATTTCGATCGGGTAAACAAAAATCACTACCGTATTTGATTGTTTTCTCTCTCACGGATAGCGGATAGTCGATTCTTTAAACTTCAATAGCTAATTCAAATTCATCAATTTTAAATTGTGAACATGAACCTATATACAAGTATGCTTATTTGTAGTACGAACATTTTATAGATTGTAAATAGTATGACATGACAGCATTATAATGTGGTTCAACATTATATGATATGAAAGTAAACGTTTAGGTACAGTATGAATACAAAAAAGCGAAGTTACCCCCTTGTGGTAAAACGCAATCATAATCCAAAAACCATAAAAATCGAGTGTAGGGCAACACAGACCTCCGGACAAAAGCGAAGGTAGATCAGGTGTCATGGAGGAGTAAGCATCCTCTGCTGACCGGTCAACACCCGCCGTGAGCCTGTAAGTCGAAACAAAGTAACGGGGTTACCCGTCGTTAATCTGAGTATGAAAATGACAGTCAAAAAGGTGACTTAGTGATAAATTTGTAATCACAAACAAGGTCATTATAGCGACCGTAGAATTTCGAAAATGATTTAAACGAGATTCGTTATACCCTGCAGCATCAAATTTTTTGTTAGTAGTTGGCCTCGCTTTAAAAAGTCCTATTACGCATAGCTTGCCCTTGCGTACGAATTCAACTGGGAGATATACACACCATAAGCAGATGATAGTGGTATATTACTAGTTAGAGGAGAAAGTTGACGATTGCAAAGTTAAAGTCATCACGTCTTATTATATAGTGTAGTTGTCATGCTGCCATTCGAGTCAATGTTAAGTAAAACATCCAAATTAAAGCAGAATTGTCAGTTCTGTGGTGTCCTTTATGTCAAGTTCTTCGGGATATATCAAATGGACATAATTTTGAAAATTATGTTGTTAATTGATAACACATCATCTATATACCTAGTAAGGTTGAGGACACGGCAAGTTTTTTGTTTTTATCCCGTAACAGTTTTCGGTACCAATTATCTGCTTCATATGAATATAAAAATATAAGTCTGCCAATAAGGGGCACAATAGTGCCCATAGGAATCCAAACGGATTGTTGGAAGACCTTGTCTTAATGAAGTTAATCACCCTACACCTTTGATTTAATCACTGTGTTTTATATGAATTGTTTTCATAACATTTGTTGATATTTAATTTTCAAAGTGTAAGGATATCGTGCGTGACATGGATTTAGAAAATAGAATTTTAAGGATGTATTTGGCTTTGTGAAGGAAACAAAATACTAAGGATTTGATTAAAAAAATCACAACAGGATTAGATAAGACGATGTAGACATTTACCTTTGACTAGATACACCTCTAGATCTGTGACGTTGTTGTGTCCGTTTGCTACAGACTGTGCGTCCTCTCCTCCCATGACATAATAATCTCCATTAAACATATCATCTGTGTTCAGTGAGTAATAGGCGGACGTTTTGTCAACAGATCCATTAAACGATTGCAAATCCTCAAATCTAGGGCCATAATCACTGGAACAAAAAATGGTCGTGTCTGTGTACATCACTGGTAATGGGAACTTCTTAGGTACCCACCATTTATTGGTATAAAGCTTGAACAGAAATGATTGTTCGTCCTTTTGCCAGCCCCCTTCACTGTTCCAGGTCAGTGACGTGTATCCCCCGTACACATTGTTGTCGGTGTTGTAAAAGACGGTCACTGTGGGACCCTTACCGTCACACAACTCGTGGAATTTATAAGGAGTACCGCCGTGTACACTTATCTTGTACAACAACTCAAGGTGACACTCTCTGTCTATCCACTCAGACAACTGATTCTGGATTCTACATTTACACATCCCAAACATGGCGATCACTGAAATATAATGTCGAAAATTTGTATGCTTTTCATTCGATTACGCAGAAGGAAGTCTCAAAATAAAATGACAAATCTATAGATTATTAACTTTTCACACCACAATCAGAATTATATGAGCACATATAATTATTCCCAATTCATCATGAAAGCTGGTATTGACAATGGTCATTCATATTCACGAGAGATCACCAACTTGTATATCAAAGCAAAAGTTGTCCAGTGAGGATAGCCTTAAAAAGAGATGCCGATCTGCGATGTATACATTGCCGATATATTTTTTCAATCTGTTTGAATATACATGAAAAGGTGGCAATGACTCCACAGTATCGTGTTGTCGTCCATTATGTTAAAGGCGCATCACGGGTTTCTGTAACGTCACATTAAGGTCACCAATAAAAATACACTCGAAATTTATATAAATGTTTTAATTTTTTATATTTATAACACGGAACGATAAGTAAAGAAAAAAAAAAGCTAAAGTACATTCTAGATATAACTACAGGTTTTTAGTCTGGTCCGATTTACAATAAAAA
>CAJDSM010051365.1:0-16400 GCA_903981925.1 Ostrea lurida | reverse complement strand
CGTTTATTCGTTTATTTCGAGTTCGTCAGGATATATCAAATGGACATAATTGTAAAAATTATGATTGTTAATTGATAAGATGGCATCTATATATCTATATGTGAGGTTGAAGGACACGGTAAGTGTTTTGTTTTTTCCCGTAACAGTTTTTGAACAAATTATGCTTCGTATGAATATAAAAATAAGTCTGCCAATAAGGGAAGTCAATCATGTCAAATGGTTTTTTTTTAAATAATTTTTTATTTTTTTGTTCATATATATCAGATATATACTAGTTCTCTATCATGGCAAATATATACAAAAAGAACATATAACCCAATTGCATCTGAATATTATGGATATTTTGAATATAAAAAAGACATAGTAAGAGTATAAGAAAGACAGAGTAGGAGAAATAGTTTAAGAAAACTATTGGTTCCACCTGTTCCACTGGGTATCAAATTTTTCTTTTTCACCAATTTTATGAAATAAATTTTTGTGTTTCATGCTGCATGTAAACTCAAGGACTTCTCAGTACATCTGAAAAGTCCTTGACATGGAAAATGAGGCAAGAAACTGATGGGGATACCAGTGCTTCTTCAGCTCATATTTACTAATCAATCAGGGAGTTGCAATTCTTATTAACAATAATTTTGATTTTAAGCCTATTATGGAAAAAGGTGACATGATGGAATTTTGATACTTAAGCATGTATAGAAGGTCATGAAGTAGTAATATGCACTTTTATGGACCTAACAATGACACACCATTATTTTTTGAAAATATACAAAATCATATTGATGATATGCAAGCAGTGTGGTGATTTTTACTTGGTTCTAAACCCAGACTTAGATTATTATAACTACAAAGTATAAATAATCCCAAGGCAAGAAATCAAGTACTATAAATTATGGAAAATAATTGCTATATAGACCCTTTTAGACAGTTACATGAACATACCCGTAGATACTCATGGAGAAAAAAAAACTCCTTTGAAACAAAGTCTGTTAGATTTCTTTTTAATATCTGAAACTCTTTTGTCTGGTTTGAAAATGTGTACTATAGAACCTAGTTATAGATCAGACCACAAAATAGTATCATTGTCAATAGACTTTAATAACTTTAAAAAAGTAGAGGTCTATGGAAGTTTACAACTCGTTACTCTATGATGAAAAATATTTAGAATGTATTAAAAATACTATTTTAGAAGTAAAGAAGCAGTATGCAATTCCTGTATACAAATTTGACAACATCAACAATGTTTCTGATGCAGACATTTCTTTCTCTATTAATGATCAACATTTTATGGAAACATTACTTTTTGAAATAAGGGGTTAAACTATCTCTTATGCAACATATATAAAAAAGAAGAGAGAAAAGGAAGAAAGAGAGCTAAAAGAAAATTTTAAATTAATAGAAGAAAATGTTTGTGACAGCAATATTGATGAATTGTATAATAAAAAGCAAGAGTTAGAAAATATTAGAAAAAATAAGCTACAAGGATGTATGTAAGAAGCAGAGCTAAATGGGCTGAAGAAGGAGAAACACCATCACACTACTTTTGTACATTAGAATCAAGAAATTTCACCAACAAAATTATACCGAGATTGGGGTGCAACGATGGAACAGTAATTAATGATCAATCAGAAATATTGAAAGAAACAAAATTATTCTATGAACAGTTATATAAAAAACCCAATTTAAACACAATCATCTCAAATGTTATTAATATTGATGCATCACTGCTGGTCATAATCTGAATATAAATGTAGCTTTTAATGTAGCAATAATATTCAAATGCAACATTTAGCATTTCTACATCTCGTGTACTTCAAAATTTAATCGAGTAAGATACCTAAGAAAGGGAGGTGCTCAGTGATCTACCATCAAGTGATAACCTGTTTTTGTTGACAATTCAGTTATCTGTCCAGTGCAAGGCATAGCTATTCTATATTTTTGATTTATTAAGGAGGGGCTTCAAATCTTGCATCGATGATTATTTTACATCTGAATCATTTAATAAGTATTCAAAACCGCTATTCTGATTGGACAAACAGTGCATTAGACTGGAATGCGGTTAATCCGGTAAATATTTTGATATGTCATAATCACAAGTGTAAGATTTTATTAATCTCACAATTACCATTAAATGCATATTTTGACTTACTTTCTATTTCACAAGCCGAATATTTTGCTTTGTTATTGTTTGATGTCGTCAATTCGATTTTTTAAATCTTGTTTATTTCTTTCACATATATACATGCACATTATAAATTTGATACAATTACATCAACAATATTTTCTCTTGTGATAGGAAATATATATTATATACTTTTATAACTGTATGTGAAAGTTATATAAATAGAAAAAGAAGAGAAGGAAAAGAAACCCAAATGCTCTATTTTAAGTAATATGTAAATATACTAGTAATTGAAAACAAATGCAACTATTACAAAGTATATGGTGTATAAATATTGCTATCTAAGTGGATCACATGTGTTTTGTCAATGCCTTTCATTCTCTAACTTTTCTATAAAAATTTGATCTATGATCTCCTTTATAAGGATGTCATCATACAATATGGGAACACTTTTATATTTACTTAAAAAAAATGTTTTACAACAAGTAAACAAGTATTAATAGGTTTTGCAATTTATAAATATTCTTATTCTCATATTTACCTAATAGTTCTTTATGTCTATTAAAGTTACAATGAATATTGAACTTCTCTAAAACTCATTCTTTAATTCTACACCAAAGTTCTTTAACTTGGAAACATTGAACAAATGAATGATAAATTATTTCTATGTCATTTTTACAAAAAGTACAGGAAGGAAAGGCAAGTCAATTAATTCTAACCGAAATAAATAGTAGTTTGTAGGGATAATTCTGTGCAAAATTTGAAATTGAAGCCAGTGAAGTTTGGATTCCTTGGTTATTGTGAAATAATTTAATTTTACTTGTTACAAGCAATTTGATTGGCTGAAATACGATTGAGCAACATCAATTATTTTGGATAGATCTAATCTAACTTGCTCTTTGTGACGTCCTAGAATGACGTCACAATGCATTTGACGTTATTGTTTCCACTTTGTTGCTACGGCAAAATTCGTCCGCCTCATTCAAAATCCTTAATTATTTTGCCAGTTACTCATCCCACAAAGTTAAAAACAATTTTTTTAATTTAATTATACAATTTACGCCAAATATAAACCGCTTCGCGGATTATAAAGCGTAAACTGCACCAAGTTAGATTATATCGTATAACATAGGTCAAAATAAGCTTCATTCCTTAAGGGACTCAAATGATTTGTTCCATTTTGCATCACTGAATAAAATATTGTTTTCATTTCATTTAGAAATACGAGTAATTGACTCCAATTTTCATTAATAAATATATTATACATATCTTTACATCCTGTCATATGTTTATAAAATACAGAGATGGAATTTGAAATTTTTGGTCCTGTCATCTTTAGTTTGTTATCTGTAATTTTCAACATTTCTATTGTTGCTCTCTTACGATCATTGTATTCAACAAAATTTGTTTTCACTTTTAAATTTGTATAGTATTCAAAACTTAAGAAATTACCAGCATTATCAAATTGATGTTTAAACAGTTTTATGCGAGATTTGTGCATTGCATTGGATATACTCTGAGGTTGCATATCTTATCAAAAATAGACCCGAAATACCCAAGGAATTTAACATTAAAAATATAAGAATGGGGTACCGGAAGTTTTGTCCATAAGAATCTGTGGCCCTATTTCAGTATTCTTGATGTGTCACTAAATGCTTTTCAAGATATTGATATAGACATTGAATTGACCCTTGCATTTCAAAAATTCCTTTCAATTTCAACCTTTCGAATTTCCTTCATTGGACTTGACTGTAGGTGGCGGTATTCGTGTCCCAACTGCACATCTATTTTGGTGTTCCTTTCCACTCTACAAACGTATTGATTGTAGGTCAAATCATGCCCAAGTCAATTCATACCCAGTCAAAATAATACATATTGCAGTTGTTTTAAATAGTTTCTACTCTAGATATAAACAAAATAATAAATAGGCAGATGCAAATAGGGAATATTATAAAATGAAAAGGGTGATTTCATTTAAATATCAGGGGACATAATAAGTATGTTAGTTCTTTCTCTTTTGAGAACTGCGCAATATGCCATAATTAAGTATATACTGGTTCAATACTGATCCCATTGGTGCAAAAATAGTACACATCTATTACTGAACCCTATCCACTTGAAATTTTTTGTGTCAATTCAAATTTTGAAAGGGTGTGGTAGGGACTATATTTTGTGGCGTTGGAATTGATGAATTGAAAAGTTCTAAATCTGCATGATTTTACAGTTTCTATTTCATCCAATATACCTTCTACTTATATACCTTTATACGTATATTTCAGCTTTAAAATTTACGATCCAAAAGCTAAAACTTGGAACTGGTTCAAATATTGTAATTTATTAATTTGGTTGATGTGTTTTTCCAAACAAACACCGATTCTTAAAAAAGTCTACACATTATGTAAGTCAATTTACTAAAAAATCTGTGTTAAACTTCCATATTGTAGACATTATTTGAAAAATGTGACCCTTGCCCCTCCTTTTTTCTTACTTACATTTTAAATACAATACCTTGAAAATTACGTGAAAATAAAAAAAATGGACATTAGTCCTAATATGTCTTTTTAAACTTTGAAATTCGATATCATGAGGTTTTTTCTATACATCAAGTACAAAACAAAAAAAATAGTCATTTATTTCCATTACACGTATTAAGCCTTTATTTTATATCTATCGTGTAAGAAGACATGATTATGTATCTATTCTATGTAAGGATTGGTTTGTGTTGTTATTTTTTGCTGACAGCAACAGACTAATGATAAACCTTGAGTAAATTTTAACTGCAAAAAGATCATGTTTTCGCTGTTTCCGCCATTGTTGTGCTGTAAAAACCGAATTACATGCAAGTCGTGCCTTGGTAGGTGCGGGTACGGTCAAAAGTTCATATGTATATCGATTTATCCTCGAGATAATCTTTGTTATGCACATACCCCGTACAGTCAGCCCCTTGGTAAATGTATCTGAATAATATGTGAGCCCGTGCTTCTGTTAAATAATTCATAGAAAGAGTTAAATTACGAGTCATTCAACTTAAACGAGAAAATAGTCTACTTCTGAATGAGAGGGGAGGTAACAGATGATGTCTTCATTTGGTAGCTCAGACGTCATTTCCGGTAGGTGTCTGATCTGCGAAATGTCTGTAAAATTGCAAAGTAATTCAATGCATTTAATAAATCCTGGTTGTAAAGTGATCCATTTCAAAATCCCCCCCCCCCCCACTCCATACAAACATCAATCATTCTGATCAATTATCAAGTGAATAAGAGTACTATTTTATATTTTGATACAAGACATTAACTAAAATCAGAGGCATATAGAGTATATATTTCTCTGCTCAAATAAGACAGCATTCATTTATATTTTAATCACACACATATATCAAACAAATTCCGTTTCAGATCTGTATGTTACAAAAACCAAAAACACATTTCAATCCTCTATAAATGTATAATTTTAAGCAAGTAAATGGTTCCGATCATCAAAACCCTTTGTAACTGTATAATTTGTCGAAAGAGAATCGTATTACAAAATCATATATTGAACTATTGAATTATAAAACGACCAAGCAGAGAAAGACTTACGCCCAGTGTGTAAAACTATCATTTGGAAAAAATCTTTAAAAATTTTAGATTAAAAAAGACAATTTACATGCAGTTTTTCGCATGCTGAACAATGAAATTAAGATTTCCAAATTAAAATCTTAATACAATTTGTCATTTCAATACATGGGAGGTGTCATAAAACTTTAATGATAGTATTGAATGACATAATTCACAATCAAGTTAAACATGCATTGGGAGACTTATACATCAGCCGGTAGTCAAATAACCAGTTTATTCATACAGATAAGGAAATATAATCCCTGAAAAAAGCACGTTTTCTTCTTTACACCTTTCAATATATTCAACAAGTAAATATATCGAAATTTGACCATTCATCGTGACAAAATTAGATACCATATTGAAAAACGAAATAGTCGCATATTTGTGGATAAAGATATAGCCGTTTGTAATTGATAATCCTTTATCAAGACAGAAATTTGACCAATCTTGCCAGGATTTTTTTCTTCGTATTTTGGTATCTCTTTATGAATTCGTGCTAGCTGTCAAAGACCAGGCAGAGCCCTGAAGATTCCGGGTTATAGTCCTCTAAACTCTTAACATTATGGAATTCTCAATTGCTTTACAATTCAAACATAAGAATGACGAAATCGCTATCGAATAACATACAAGTCAGTGACAAGCTTCTATGAATATTATGTCCGGCTATATGAGCATGAGAAAGCTTATTTATTCAATATCTATTTAAAGATCTAATAACCACAACTATTTTATATTATTCAAAATGTCCTTGGGAATTATGAAAGAAAGTACCGTGAGTGACGACTGCGACTTCTAAATGTTGGTTTATATATTCTTCATGTATAAAAGTCCTATGTCGTTTAATTCAATTAATTTCTTCAACGCTGAATCATGTTCCATCCAAACATCACCACCCAAAAAAAACCAACAAACCCCAAAACACCCCCCCCCTAAAAAAAAAAACCACATCAAAGAATTTGGATATCTTTTATTGCTTGTATTCCATCGGTAAAAAATAAAAATTTACCTTGGGTTGTTGTTTGATCTGATTTATATCCAACGAGTTGTGTGTTTTCTATTCCCGAGCCTTGGTGATTCTTTTATCACATGCTACCCCCTCTCCCCCTCTCTGTTTTCTATCTGCATTACATTCTGTAGCCATGTCACTAACTACGCAACGTCACAATTAAGTACGCACAAAGAAAGAGTGCTTCAACAATACACAAACAAATCATGTTTGAGAAGAATTCTTTTCAAATGCTGAATAAAGTTAAATAAAGTAGAATATATTTTCACAATACTGATATTTCATTCTTTAATGTTTACCACTGTTTTGTATCCAGTCAGTCGGTAGAGTCGATATATTTGTACACAAACGACGTAGATTTTACGTATGTTTGCCAGTGACGTCACAATCGGTGTAGGAATAATCATAATTTATGTTATGAGTGATATCCACTGGTTAAAGGAGTAAACTTGTGATGAAATATTGTACTTCAATGAAAGGAACTCGATATGTACGATCTGGTTTCTTTTATGAGATCTAACTCATATAACATATGAATAACACATCTCGTCCTTGTCAAAGTTTCATGTTGAAGAAAACCCCCCATCCGTTCGAAAGAGAGATGTACTTAAATCCATTTGAGTTTTACTTAATACACTTTGTATATGAATAGGATTAGATTAATAGGTAGAATCTTATCAATGTCTGATACATTGCTTATCAAGTGCGTTGACATAAACTTCAAATCCGAGTGTCAATGTTTTTGATTTACCGGCTGTATATCGCCTCGGTGATTCAGATGTGAAAACTGACGCCCTAACGTGAAACCAAGCCGTGTTACACGTCACTTTGAATCGATTAGTCGTCTTAACTATACATAAAGGTACATCTCATTCTAAAGACTGGGTTTATTTCAATTTAAGACCGATATTATAAACTCCATATTTGAACTGGTTTTTCTAGGAGATACCATATCTTTTAGCATAAGTTTTGTGAGATTAAATTACAGGACTTATTTTTTTCTATTAAAAAAAACTTTCATTGATAATAAGTGTTTGAATGCGTTTAGTTAAATATTTTCCAACCAGGAGTTACTTCCCTTTGGGTATGTTTCAGAAATGACTGCGGGTGGAAGGTGGTGATCATTCTTATACAGCGTAGTATTTTAAAAGCACGAGGTCTTTATGGGAATGGCTTTGTCCGATGTCACATTTGATTGTTAACGATTGCAGAGGCAAAATTCTATATTTAGTCACTGTTCTTTTCCACAAAGATGTTGTATATATGTACTTGATCTACGCTTACAAAGGTTTATTATTTACTCAGTTTCTGATCACAGAAAGCAATCAACATTGATTATAATCTTGGTATATATAAAGTTATATAGGTCCATTAAGCTGCATCTTTTTCATGTTATGAGATGTGGATACTGACAAGGAATAAATTCACCAAACCACACAGTCAAAACTTATTACACAGTCAGTATCTAAATCAACACTTTATCAAATAGTCAGTTCCTAAGTCAAGCCTTGGGCGCACTGCATGTTCCGAAGACAACTTTTTCGCAAGAGCAAGGATACTAAAACTTCCATCATAATCTAAACAACATTAAATGAGGCAAATATTCCTATTTTTCATTGTACAATGTAAAGGCAAAGATAACGAACAGTGATCAATCCCGTAAGTCCCAAAGAGAATAAAAAAAAAGGTAAGCACGGACCACTTGACACACCAGAGGTGGGATCACAGTTTGATATGGAAGACTATATGTTACACATATTGGTATAACAAAACACAGTCTGGATAAGCTTGTCACAACAAAACATAGTTTTGATAACTTGGTCATAGTAAAACAGCTTGGATAGGCTTGCCACAACAAAATATGAAGTTTTCGGAGGTAAGAGGCAACGAATGCAGTCATAATATGCATGGTTTAATAGATAAATTATCGTAGAAAAAAACAGTAGCAAGTGCATTTGCATTGCATATTCTATAGGAGCTCAAAAGACCGACATTCTTTGAAGGGTATCAATCGGTGTCAACCTTGTGGTATTATTACACCTCTGGTGTGTCCGTGTTTGCCTAACTCTTGTTTTTGTATTCTATTTGGGACTTACGATACTGATCACTGTTCGTTATCTTTGCCTTTACATTCAGACATCATATCTTATACCATTGCCGGTGAAGGGCTGCAAATTTAGACCTATGCTTAGCACTCATGGCTTTTAGCAGTGAGGGCTATTTAGCGTGCCACACCTGCTGCGACACGGGACCTCCGTTTTTAAGGTCATATCCGAAAGATCACTACCTATTTTCACGTCTTAGGTTTGACGCGGCCGTGTGCCGAGCACGGGGCTCGAACGCACAAACTCCCGATCACGAGGCGAGAGCTCTACCACTGAGCCACCGCGACCGGTTATCAGACATCATATCTTATAAATTACAGAAACAAGTGCAGGAGCCTGTGATCTCAGATATGGAATAAAGCAACAAATATTGAAAATAAGGGTTTACGTTTGATCAAGCATTCACACGATTTGTTTAATGATTCAAAGCACCTCACCTATATGCGACAAAATTTTGCTCATACAATTCTTAAACGCTGCATTCACAAGCTCATCGTGTTTAGCAGTTTTCATATGTAAAACAATGGTCTATGATGACGTTGATATACACGTGAGTGTATGACGTAATTTCATCAATATACGTAACTCCGACTATATGAAGCTCGTCGGGGTTTTTGCATTTTCAGAACAAACAAAACAATCATCAGGTTCTTTTTGTTTCTCAATGTATATTAATTTTTACTGATTAGAGACCACGTCTCAGTCATGACAAGGCGTTTTTCTAGGGATCCGATTTAAACTATAAACAGCCTTGATATTTATCCGTGCATGGGTGGTAAGATAGTTTGTCATTCTGTATTTACTCATCTATACACACGTATAGATTCAGGTGTTTCGTTTAATGTGATTTATCTACATTCATACCGAAGTCATAAAAACTCCAGCATTGTTAGAAAAAATAAGTTAATATCATTTTCATAAAGCATTGAAATATTGTGTGGCACCTTGAAGTCATGGTACATCGCACTTTTAATGGAATATAACAAATACATATCAATCTATGTTTTCATACAGCGAAAAATCAACAACCCATCAAACTTTTAGCAGAAGTAATAAACAGTGTGTAAAACTTAAAACAAGCCTGTGGATAAATATAGATAGGGAATATATTTATATGGTATACGGCATCAGGAGTCAAAATATATTTATGAGTAGACACATAAATAATAGGTCAAAGCAGTAATTCTGTGGTAATATAATTGTTTCATTAATACATGCATGAAAGGTAACTTCTATCTACTATTCGCAGCTCTGAAATCATAGCGTTTGGGTTATCTCAAATCGTAATATTTATTGCTGAACTGACCGGATAACTCAATGATGAGTCCGCGGAAAGCTTCCCATTGCGAAACCCAAAATCACTGAATTAAAATCCGTTACCAGAAGTGAGACTCAGTCCTACCCTGTAAACCGTCCTAGTTCTCGAGTCTCAGGTAAATATGCATGTACATCTCGATAGGTTCGTTTACAGATGTAATTCAGGCCGAACAAAAAATGTGTGTTAACTGTCACCTCCTGAAAAAAATAGGGTCGGTAGGTCGGAATATGTTTTTCTCTGTTTAGTATGTTTGTGTACATGTATATCATTTGCGTTATTATTGTATGTTTACAGTTTCAGCTTGTCAACTGCTTTGGATATGTTATCTTGTGCAACAGTGGGGTAAAAATTAATTAGGCTCTGGAGTGAAACAAAAGGTTGGGAAAATTACAAACATTTCCAATAATAAGTGTGTGTGTTAGGGTAGGGGTGCAAAACTAGGGTCGGTCGAATGACAGTAAACACACATATTTATTTTTTTGGCGTCAGAAGCAAAGGTGAAAATTAAGCCATGATACTGCGGGTCAACTGTTCTCACCAGGAAGCTAGTAAGCCATTCAAGGTGACCAGATTAATTTCATTCATAACTGTCAATGTAAGGTGCAAATAAACTGACCTGTGACTAGATTTAGGGTTTTCAAAATGAAGGCTTTCTATAAAAATCTTGAAGGCGTACAAAGTAACATTTAAGTCCTCTATCATTGTGCATGCCATGTCGCTTCATTCGGGAAATCTACAGATCATTTAATGTCAAGGTCACACATATCTTGTTTACTGCATCAAATATCACTTAATAATGGTGATTTTTCAATTAACATAACAAAAGTTTATCACTTACAAATCTCGTATTTATGATGAGCTCGTGTCGACGACAGAAGATACATGGCTACGAATTAGACATCCCGCTTTTAATGGAGAGATTACCGATATCAATGTTATCGGTTTATACTGAATGAGACGGTCTTTCTCGTCTCCCACCATTTCCTGACTGCCTCGGATTGGGATCCTCTACTATGCAAATGATCAAATTTTGCATTTTAATGTTAGTTTTATCTCGTTCATTATATTTTACTCATACATTTATTCGAAATAATTCATTATTTGCAATAGTATAGTATGTCAGTAGTTATTTCATTAACCGATATTCAGCCATTTACAAGTAACTAATAGCGATTCCTTTGACCTGTGTAGGGCCTACGTAATCCCTTATGCTATCAATTTAGTTCCGTTCTTGAATTGTTGTACAATCCATTCTAGTTTAACAAACTCGACTCCTTTTGTATGTTGTGGTGCAAATTACAGTACCCTTTCTAAGCTTAGTGGATCATAGATGCATTTGCATGAAATATATATCAGAGAATCTATATTCTCATTGCGTTCAAAACTGGCTTTTTCTCGAAAGATTATAAATCACATATATTTATTGTACATTTTAAAACCTTTCCCAAAGAATAGGCACGCGAAAGTAATTGGTCTGACTACCATTATGTTTCAACGGCTTTGGTTTATTGCAAATTCTTTTTAACTGTTGAATCGAAAACCGTTCTGTCAAAGTGACACCATTTGCCTTCGAATCTCCCCTCCCTAAATTTTTTAGCCCTTCACCGGAAATGGTGACATCTCCACCTGAGAGAAAAGATTCTTGAGCGTGATGTTAAACAATAAACAACCAACCAACCATGATGAGGAAGAATATTGTCCCGCATGAGAAAGCGTCCATTTGTTGATTAAATGCGCATTACAATGAATCAACCATTCCCCTCAGTGAGGTTGTGGAGGAGGTTTGCTATGCTTGCGAAATTCTTTGTGGATTTTATGTAAAATCCCAACTGCATAAATCAAGAAATGAACAAACAACACTGATATTTTCTAACATTCTCCACTTCATCTTTAAATATAGTAAGACTTAACTATTCTACTGTCTTGTTAAGTACACGAAATTCGTATTTCATAACAATTTTTGTTGGTCGCAAGTATTATGTCCAGGATATTACTTGCATATGACATGCATTGTTTTATGTTTCAACTTTTGTAAAACATTTTTCCCGATAGTATATTTACATATTTGAAGACAAATCGCTTTTAGTACATTGTATTATCTTCAGCACTTACTATAGGTCCACTCTGTCCCACTTAGGCATTTAAAAGTTTCGCTATAAGCATCTCCTACACAGACGATCTCTTATTTCGCAACTGGCGTATTGAGCAAATTTTCCATTTTAAGTCTGCAACACCGTTTCCAATAATACACCGAATACAGGCATTGCATAACCAAGACGATACAATCTAACTGATAGTCTCTTTTGCTTGACAAAACTGGTCTTTTGGTTTTCACGTGACTACATCTCTACTTGATGGTACTCCACACTGAATTCAAGAAAGTCCTAAATTCAGAAAACTTCAGTCATTCAATTGGCGACATAACTTCATCTTCATTATGAATTTTGTCGAAGATATTTTGCCAGACGATGAGCCAAATATCAAAAAAGAAGGAATTGATACTTTGTCAGTATAAGAACAATATTAAAATCAGAACAAAAGTGCGTACCACCTATCCTTCTGTATTTCGGTAATCAGAAGTGAACAAAGAATTAGATAGTTACACTTTTAAAACACAATGTTAACTTTGCTAATTTATAAGGTTACATGAGGAATATGTTTTGGTTCCAGCTTGTAACAATATTGTCTTTGTCTGTAAGGTTCATTATTACAATTTAAATGAGCTTGGTATTCACTCCACATTTAGTAACCGTACTTACACTCATACTGCTCTTTCAAAAGATCTTTAAAAATTCTGTAAAATCAAGTTTCAGTTTTAAACACATTTAATATCTCAGTCAATGACACGGATGAATATGAATTGCCATACCTATACTGGATTCCAAAACTTCACAAAACATTTACAAAGATACATATGGAATTTGTACAAAAATTGTTACGGAATAAAAACACAAAACTTGCAGTGTCCTTCAACCTTACATATAGGTATATAGATGATGTGCTATCAATTAACAATCATATTTTTCACAATTATATCCATTTGATATATCCCGACGAACTCGATATAAGAACACCACAGAATCTGACATATCTGCTTCATATTTGGATATTTTACTTAACATAGACTCTAATGACATACTGAAAACTACATTACGAGGGTTGTCCGTAAAGTTCGTGGACAAGCTTTAATTTATATAAAAGTAGCGTTATAGATATTTATTATTAGCATATTTATAATCCTTTACTATATGTGAATTATAAAATATCTCAATCTTTGCGTAATTTTACAAAATATAAATGAACTGTATGAAACGATAAACAACTTTTTTCATTAAAATTTTGCCGTGCTCCGGGTTACCATCCCAAGTCTAATAACGAAGTCATACTTGTAATTATACATATAAAATCGGACAAAATTTTACATTTTATAATTCACATATAGTAAAGGATTATAAATATGCTAATAATAAATATCTATAACGCTACTTTTATATAAATTAAGGCTTGTCCACGAACTTTACGGACAACCTTCGTATGATGTTTATGTCTCTAAACTTATTCGATACGCAAGAGCTTGTTGTATGTATGATAACTTTTTGAATTGATACAGGCAACTTACAAACAAGTTGTTGTAACAGGTCTTCAACAGTAACATTTAAAGAGAGCATTTCACATATTCTATGGTTGATTCCACAACAAACTGCCAATTAGATTAAGAACTCTCAAAGCCATATCTACTTCTGGCAAATCAAACTATGATTACTCGTGGTGGTATTATGTAAAGGCAAAGATAATGAATAGTGATCAATCTCGTAAGTCCTAAATATAATACAAAAACAAGAGTTGGGCAATCACGGACCCCTGGACACACCAGAGGTGGGATCAGGTGCCTAGGAGGAGTAAGCATCCCCTGTCGACCGGTCACACCCGCCGTGAGCCCATAGTCTTGATCAGGTAAACGGAACAGTCCGTAGTCAAATCAGTGTGTGAAAATTATCTGTCATGTTTTTCTCAGCCATTTAAGCAAGTTGTAATTGCAGGGATTTCGAAAGTCACGATTAAAATCAGCATATCACAAATTTTATAGTCGTTGTAACAATCTAGTTTGCCCATGTAACCTGACATTTGATCAGGTGCTGTCTGACGTATTTCATGGAATTGTTAAGCCGTTTTTCATGCACTGATCTGAGTACGTATTACTCCGTTTACCTGATCCAAACAATGGGCTCACCGTGGGTATGACCTGTCGACAGGGAATGCTTACTCTACTTAGTCACCTGATCCCACCTCTTTTGTATCCAAGGGTCCGTATTTGCCCAACTCTTATTTTGTATTCTGTTTGGGGACGAGATTGATCGCTATATGTTATCTTTACATTTTCATTTAACCCTTAAAGGTTGTCTATGCAGGATTTTAAAGTTTTTTTTAAATCATATTTTATACTCGATATTCTCTGGAGTTTGCGCTGTTGAAACTTCAGCAGAACTTCTTAATTGTCTTTTTCCTTTGAATTAACAGCAATACAGAATGTAACCATCCAATAAATGTTTTGCCTTCAAAAGTATAAAATCATCAACTTAAAACAAAATGTATTGACATGATCAACTTGGAAGGTTCAGGCAGGTTGACCTGCAAGGAGCGGATTCTTTTTCCTTGTAGGCTCCTGATCCCATTCCTGGCGATCCCAGTGTTCATGCTTGTTTTGCTCTCAATGTAATGTTTTTTATAGAATTGATATGATACTGGCATCTGTCGAGTATCGTCACCTTTCGTAACCCAAAAAGTTATATAAAAGAAAAACACATAACATAATGATTGACCGCTTTATGTGACGTTGCAAACACAGTGAACAAGAAAGTAATTTTGATGCATGATTAATGTTTGTGTATATCTAGATATCCGCCCGATGTTTCAGATGAAATCCACCTGATCTACCGATGGTGGTCTCAAAGTACGCAATGCAAATGTAACCAACTGCATTCAAGAAAGCAGCCATGTCAATTCCGTAGATGTTGATCACTAAATAGTATGGAAGATTATAGGAAATCTGAAATTTACAAGTTATTACTAAGTCATATGTTGACTGATTTGTTTCATAGCCTTTGTTAGACTGTCAATTTCGTACTAGATTTGGAAATAGGTAATCCCATTTACTTTATTTCGACTACGGGCTCACGGCGGGTGTGACCGGTCGGCAGAGGATGGTTACTCCTCTATGGCACATGATCCTGTCTTCGTTTTTGTCTGAGGTCTGTGTTGCCTTACACTCGACTTTGTATATGTTTTTATTAATTTTTACTATGATTACGTGTAACACGATATTAACTTCACCTATTTATGTTACAAGAATACTGTAAATATTCTTTTCATTAGTTTTCTGCAGCTGTTAGGTTAAAAATGTTAGCGAGCATTATTAAATGGTACGCAGTGCACAATTTAATTAAGTCAATTATTTGACTTTACTCCCAATGATGAAAAGTTTATTCAAACACAGTGGGGTTTTAAAGCCTACTTCAGCTCATTTAATTTAATTTCCATGGGAGTAGCAATACTTTTTAACAATACTTTTGAATTCTGCATTTCCAATGAATTTCGTGGAAGATGATAAATATGTAATTTTATACTGTATAACTGAAGAACATGAATTCAATTTGGTTAATCTATATGGTCCAAGTTCAGATTCACCAAGTTTTTATTCCGAGTTGTTGTTAAAAGTTAGGGAAAATCATGTTGAACAACATATTATAGTTGCTGGGGATTTTGCTGGGGATTTTGCTGTGATTATGGATGAATAATTACTCTATGAATAATAAAAATATAAAGCAAGACAAGAAGTTTTTCAGTTAATGAATGTATTAAATTTAAAGGATGCTTCTCGTGAAATGTATCCGCGAAAATGTTTTTCATGGAGAAAAAAAAATCGCCCATTAAACAAGGTAGATTAGACTTTAGTAACAGAATCTTTATTCTCTGTGTTGAATATAAAAATAGTTACCGATATGATCACTCTCCAGTTGTGTTAAGTTTGAAAATGAATAATTTTATTAAAGGTCCTGGATTTTGGAAATTTAATAACTCTTTGCTAACTGATAAAGAATATTTTGAATTAATCAAATAAAGAAATAATGCAGCAAAGGTTCAAAATGCTCGTCCAGTTTCAATTATGAAAATATTAAGTTAGTGGATAATACATCCCTATGTTTTACAATTTGTGACCAGCTGTTTTTACAGTCCCTGAAACGGTCTACTTTAC
>CAJDSM010051354.1:0-13416 GCA_903981925.1 Ostrea lurida | reverse complement strand
TGTTTCACAAACACATCTTGTTCGCAACCAAGAGGGTCATATGGTGTGACAGACTTTATGGAACCCTTTATATAAAGGTTTTAGTTTTATTGATTCAGTGCACGGGTTTTAAAGAAAAATATTTTTACATACACATCCTCCTTTTACTATTTCTGATATTCATCCCTTAAAAAGGCATGATCCTTCATGAATCACCAAGGAGGCTTGTGTTAAATTTGGTTCTAATGTAAAAAAGTTCAAACCGTAAAGAAAAGGAAAGATCAGAAAAGCAAACCGAAAAGAAAAGGAAAGATCAGAAAAGCAAACTTCAGGTGATTTAAAAACTTCAGAAGAAAATGGGTCAAACTGACCAATAAACTAAGAGTTATTTGTGTGAAACATCATCAGGTAATTGTAAATACTGCACCTGTGTATTCAATCTGTCATTCAAAGCCACACTCATGACGTCTATTCCAAACTTTGATGAACCATAAGGATCTTGTCTACAAAACATTACAAATATATTTGAGATAGAAAAATCATAAAATCAGTGATCAACATTTGTTGTGAAACCTATTGTATTTAAAATGTTTACATAACACCAATCATGCACACAAAATACTGCATCTTTTAAAAACCTCTTTCCTGGTCATCAAAGACTAGCAAGTATGTATGAGTTGTAGCGCTTACATTTTCTCGGTGGGGACACCATTATTAATGAACACAATTCAGATATTTCGGAAGTCTCGGAAATCATCAACCGATTACCACGCATGGGGAGTAAATCAGTTGCCGTGAGCAGGACCGTCAAATCTGGGAGTCTCCCGGACAAAACAGAAGACTTAACATCTCTGCTAAATCTGAACCCCTGACCCGGCTAGGGCAATGCATTTTACAATTTTTAAAAGTACATGTACATTACAGCTTCATGGACATCATAACAATGCATTCAGTTTATCTTTCACTACTAGGAAATATATAAAAGGATTTTTTTTAAAGATTTAATGTATTTTAACGGTATATGACCATATTAGCACCACCCTAGGACCTAAACCATAAATCCAATGGCCATGATTTTCACAACTTTGATAAAGGGCCTCGTGGACATCATAACTATGCATTTACTTTTTCTCATACATATGTGGGAGGAGAGAAGATTCTATAAAATTTATGACATCTCACTATATGGCCATATTGGGCCATGACCCCACCCTAGAGGCTGAACCCCTGACCAATGAGCATGAATTTCACACTTATGGCAGAGGGCTTCATAAACATCATAACCATTTGGTTTTTCTCCTTCCTGTGCAGGAGTCAAGAAGACTTTTGAAAATTTGCAATGTTTGATATGCCACATATAAAAGTATTGATTCAATATGAATGCTAAATGTCATGTTTTGTATTTTATTCTGCCCAGCTTTATAAGCCTGAAGCTATGTTCGGGTAAGTAAGACTGTTCGGGTAAGTAAGACTGAATTTACAACCTAAAAATTAGAATTGAATAGATTTATTAAACCAATTTAGGGCCCATTTAAGGGCATACAAGAGTAACATATAAAAGAAGAAAATCAAGACTGATAGTAACAACATGATAAAGACAAATTAAAACAAATAATAATAAATGACTATTGAAGATTATAGCAGTTGGGGATTATGTTTATAACATCTGTGTAAATTACATGTAATATAGTATTACATACATGCAAACTTATGCTAGAGTATTAACTTAATTACTCTTTTATATTTCTTTTGTTCTTGTATAATGCACTATATTTCTTATTTTGAAAATACTGATTAAAAAATTGCCTAAACTGGTAAGCAACATATCATTCTCACTTGAGAAAAAATCTATCAATCTATAATTTTCCTTACTTGATAAATTATAAAAGTGTTCATTATTTTTGTTACAGATCATGAGATAGCTCATTACGTTGCTCACTATCATATCATTCATTGTCTCAGTGGTGTTGAAATTTCAGTATCATGTATTTTGTTTTCAGTGCAACAGCACCCCTTTCTAATGAGTATCTTTGTAGTTATTAATTGGCTTTCTAAAATAAGAATATTTACTTGTTTACAAAAACTGACTGACATGCACATGACTGGATTTGTTGTCTTGTGTTCATCCCTTTTTATCAAATTAAAACTAATTTTTGTTCTTAAATTACTTCTATAAATCAAAATCAACAGAAAAAAAAGTGTACTATTTATTTTTCA
This sequence comes from Ostrea lurida, assembly GCA_903981925.1. Lineage (NCBI taxonomy): Eukaryota > Metazoa > Mollusca > Bivalvia > Ostreida > Ostreidae > Ostrea > Ostrea lurida. Next base: position 11,220 of record CAJDSM010051354.1, on the reverse strand, counting down.
TTATGGACTCCTCAGTTCTTTTTAGCATTATCCTCTGAAATTGTTAAGAATGTGAGATGCTTTTTTAGCACAGAACCACATCTCTAATGACAAAAATTGTATAAACTCCACTGCAAAAATGCAGCTGCTTTCCAATCTTTGAGTGAGAAATTCCACTATGTACACCACAAACATCAAATAATCCATCAATGATCTTCTTAGATGGACAAGCTCTTTGCAAAATAAAAAAAATTAATTACAGTACCCATTTGACTAATATGTTCAAACAAGACATAACCAAGGTTGCAGTCTGNAAATTAATTACAGTACCCATTTGACTAATATATGTTCAAATAAAACATAACCAAGGTTGCAGTCCCACCATGATTATCAATAGCATAACAAGAAACTTGCGTGGAAACAATCCAACACAACCATATATGCAGTAAACAAGTACAAGATTCTACAAACTGTTATATAGAGATGAACGGATGTACCCAGAGCTAGCAACAGTTACGTGGTTTTTACAGTTTTGCTTGGGTTTAAATGTTCAGATGAAAACTGATGCTCTGAGCATTGAACCAGGCAATGGTGTGAAGGACACTTCATCAACTCCTCTATCATCCAAAAAACGTTTTTGGCAGATGGTACATTTTTTAAAAAAAAAAGATGTGTTAGTGAAACACCGATGCCCCCAGATTCCACATGCCAGTGAAAGGAGCTTGCCAAAAGGATTATGCATGTGAAATGTGAAAAATATCACTTACCATTAAAAAATTATGGCCAATGTTTAAGTTTTTGAAAAGCAAGTCAAACTTCAAGGTCAGAAGGTCAAAAATATTGGTACCAATTGAAAGGGCCTGTCATAAGAAACACACATGTGTAATATGAAAGTCCCAATCACTTGCCATTCAAAAGTTATGGCCAATGTTATAAGTTTTTGAAAAGTAGGTCAAACTTCAAGGTCAAAGTCAGGAGGTCAACAATTTTGGTACCAGTAGAAAGGGCTTGTCATAAGGAACAACATGTTAATATGAAAGTCCCATCACTTGCCATTCAAAAGTTATGGCCAATGTTAAAGTTTTTGCGGACAAACAGACAAACAGACAAAAGACAACGGGCGAACGGACAGACAGACAGACCAAAAAAGATTTCGAGGACATAAAAAAGATTCATTATGGCAGGTTTGACATTTGTCACAGGAAGAAGGTATAGTGACAATATCAACAAATACAGTTGAACCTCGTTATCTCAAACTCAATGGACTGGAAACAAGAGGCCCATGGGCCACATCGCTCACCTGAGTGACCTTGGCCCTCGCACTCTATATCAGGAGCTTTAAGGTAAATGTTGTTTTTTGTCTTGAGAAGATTTTTTAATATATATTCAAATGTAAAACTTGATCCCCTATTGTGGCCCACCATACCTGAGGTCATGAATTTGTACAAACTGAATTTCCACTATCAGGAAGCTTCATATAAATCTCAGCTTTCCTGGTCAGTGGTTCTTGAGAAGAAGATTTTTAAAGATTTGCCCCATTATAATTATGTGTAAAACTTTGAATCCCCTACTGGGGCCCCATCGTACCCCCGGGGTCATGATTTGAACAAACTTGAATCTCCTCTATATCAGGAAAGCTTCATATAAATTTCAGCTTTCCTGGCCCAGTGGTTCTTGAGAAGAAATTTTTAAAGATTTTCCCTATATAAACATATGTAAAACTTTGATCCCCTATTGTGGCCCCATCGTACCCCCGGGGATCATGATTTGAACAACTTGAATCTCCTCTATATCAGGAAGCTTCCATATAAATTTCAGCTTTCCTGGTCCAGTGGTTCTTGAGAAGAAGATTTTAAATGACACCACCCTATTTCTGCATCTTCGTGATTATCTCCCCTTTGAAAGGGGCCTGGTCCTTCATTTGAACAAACTTGAGTCCCCTTCACCCAAGGATGATTTGTACCAAGTTTGGTTGAATTTGGCCCAGCGTTCTTGAGAAGAAGTCGAAAATGTGAAAAGTTAACGGACAGACGGACAGACAGACGTCCGGACGGATGGACGGACAGACGACGGACATTAAGGCGATCAGAATAGCTCGACTTGAACCTTCGGTTAGGTGAGCTAAAAACTTTGAGATATCCATGGATTCGAGATATTAAGGGTAAAAATACTTAGAAAATGGGTGGCTGGGACTTCCGATCACTTGGCTCAACTCCAATATATGGATAAAGTATTCCAGGGTTATTTTATTTGTAAATATATTCATACACCTCAATATTTCTCTATGATATTCATACACCTCAACTGTATAGTGTCGACTGGGCACAGGTCGACGGTTGACAGTTGACCTTTCTGTATCAATGGTATAGCGTCGACTGGGGACAGGTCGCAGTTGACACTTTCCGTATCGATGGCATAGTGTCGACTGGGGACAGGTCGACGGTTGACAGTTGACACTTTCCGTATCGATGGTATATGTGGTCGACTGGGGACAGGTCGACGGTTGACAGATGACAGTTTCCGTAGCGATGGTGAAGTGTCGACTGGGACAGGTCGATGGACAGTTGGCACTTCCTGATATAGTGGAGATTTAAGTTTGTCAAATCAAGACCCGGGGGGGGGGGGGGGGGGGGGGGGGGGGGGTATGATGGGCACATGAAGAAATACTTTGTATTGTACTAACGTCAGCAATTCTCAGGATCTGACTTCACATTGTCAACTGTCTACGGTCGACAGTAGATAAGAACTGAAACTGTCAACCTTGTAATAAGATTGACAGAAGGCAGCCAAATCACTGCTTTCATATAAAGTAAGCTTCCACATAGGAACTACATACCCTTATATTGGAGTTTTTGACATAGCCAGGGTTATTCGAGATATCAGTGTTCATGATATCGAAAGTTAACTGTATTCAAAGGATGGTCAGAATGTTTTGTTAAGGATGTTGCCAGCTGTGCAAAATCGGAATGCGAAAACAGAAGATCTTAACCACCACATGAACACATTACTGTACGTCAAACCTTTGATGAAAACCATGATGTTTTGTCAAGAGATGTTATACTGTATGCAAGATATTTGTCAAGGATGATACAAGCAAAAATCAAGTCTCCTCTGTCTTCTTCAAAATCATATCTGACTTTCCATATCATCAATCCATAGCATATCATACTCATCAATTTATTCTCATACTCTTATTGTCATTTACAAACAAGATGTGTTTGTGAAACACTGATTCCCCCGGATTCCACATGCCAGTGAAAGGGATTATGCATGTGAAATATGAAATCTATCACTTACCATTCAATGTTCAAGTTTTTGAAAAGTAGATCAAACTTCAAGGTCAGGAGGTCAAATATGTTGGTATCAGTAGAAAGAGCTTGTCAAAAGTAACACACATGTGTAATATGCAAGTCCCACAACTTGCCATTCAAAAGTAATGGCCAATGTTAAGTTTTTGAAAAGTAGGTCAAACTTCAAGGTCAGAGGTCAAAAATTATGGTACCAGTATAAAGGGCTTGTCATAGGAACCCACATGTGTATATGAAAGTCCATCTTCTGCCATTCAAAAGTCATGTTAAAGTTTTTAACAAGGCAACGCAAGCGTAGCATCCCCTCGCAACACAAGATTATTAAACAGTAGTCAATAGTGACCTTTGACCTTGAAAGTCAATAGGGTTTACCCTATCCTTGGCAACATTGTGAAAGGTTTGATGATTCTGTGATGAATGCTGCGACTCCTATCCTGTTCACAAGGTTTGGGATAATAGTTACTAGTGACCTTGACCTTTGACCCTTGACCTTGAAATCAATAGGTCCATCCTCTCTCCATGGGCAACAATTGTGGAAGGTGTGATGATTCTGTGATGAATGCTGCGACTCCTATCGTGTTCACAAGGTTTTGGGGTAATAGTTACTAAGTGATCTTGACTTTGACCCTGAAAATAAATAGGGTTCATCCTCTCTCCATGGGCAACAGTTGTGGAAGGTTTGATGATTCTGTGATGAATGCTGCGACTCCTATCGTGTTCACAAGGTTTTGGGGTAATAGTTACTAGTGACCTTCACCTTTGACCCTCGAAAATCAATAGGGTCCATCCTCTCTCCATGGGCAACAGTTGTTGTGGAAGGTTTGATGATTCTGTGATGAATGCTGCGACTCCTATCGTGTTCACAAGCCGGACACACACACACAATCCGCGATGCTATATCCCTCCGCAACTCGTTGCGAGGGGATAAAAAGTAGGTCAAACTTCAAGGTCAAGGTCAGGAGGTCAAAAATTTGGTACCAGTAGAAAGGGCTTGCATTTAAGAAACCCACATGTGTAATATGAAAGTCCCATCTCTGGCCATTCAAAAGTCATGTTGAAGTTTTTGAAAAGTAAGTCAAACTTCAAGGTCAGGAGGTCAAAAATTTTGGTACCAGTAGAAAGGGCTTGTCATAAGAAACACACACTGTATAATATGAAAATCCTCCCACTTGCCATTCAAAAAGTTACGGCCAATGTTAAAGTTTTTGATAAGTAGGTCAAACTTCAATCGAAGATTCCAGGGGCATAAAAACCGCAAATATGTATGTTTCTTAATAAGTAAGCATATCACTATGCAAACAATATTTTTTCATTTCCTGTATACGACATACATTGAGTATATTTATAGTATTACCCTTTTTTGTGTTGAATGTCGGCGATGTTAAATGAAGACTTTATACTGGCCTGCGACGACGTCCATTATCACTTGTGATGGAGAATCACCACCCAGAAGAAATTCAAGCTCTCGCACCTGAGGAGAAATCAATTCTACAGGAATTTAAAAGGTAAATTGTATATACTTATAATTATACAGAGTAAAGACTCATTCATCAAAAAAGGGAATTTCTATGTAAACAAGCATTCTGAGAGTATTGCATAGCAATACATAGTCCCCTACCGATGACAAAAATTATTGGTCTAACAATATTCTAATTGCATTATTATAGGCTATATCGATCATATTTATGGTAAAGCCAGGATAGGACAAGGACCATAACTCAGTGAAAAATGAATCGATCGAAACCAAACTCGAACTTGATTTGTAACTTGGTACTGGCAAAGCAATGTACCAAATATTCAATGGATATCTGCAAGGCAGTGAGAAAAAAAGTGTGGAAACATGATAATTTATGAAATTTTCTAAGTCCAAGGGCCATAACTCAGTAAAATATGGATCGATCGAAACCAAACTCGAACTTGATCTGTAACTTGTATGGCAAAGCAATGTACAAAATATCAAATGAAAATCCTCAAGCAGTTGGAGAAAAAAGTGCGGAAAACTGATAATTTATGAATTTTCTAAGTCCAAGGGCCATAACTCAGTAAAATATGGATCGATCTAAAACCAAACTTGAACTTGATCTGTAACTTGGTGATGGCAAAGCAATGTACGAAATATCAAATGAATATCTGCAAGCAGTGAGAAATAAAGTGCGGAAAACTGATAATTTTTTGAAATTTTCTAAGTCCAAGGGCCATAACTCAGTGAAAAATGAATGGATAAAACCAAACTCCAACTTGATCTGTAACTTGGTAATGGGCCAAAGCAATGTACCAAATATCAATGAATATCTGCAAGCAGTGAGAAAAAAAGTGCGGAAAACTGAAAATTTATGAATTTTCTAAGTCCAAGGCCATAACTCAGTGAAATATGGATCGATCGAAACCAAACTTGAACTTGATCTGTAACTTGGTATGGCAAAGCAATGTACAAATATCAATGAATATCTGCAAGCAGTGAGAAAAAAAGGCGGAAAACTGATTTACCGGACTGACGGACAGACGGACAGACAGACGACGGACGGAGTGCAAACCTAAAGTCCCCTTCGACTTCGTCGGTAGGGGAATAATTAGTGAAGCCCTGTTGTAACTCTGTCAAAACCCATGGAAACATACTTTGAACAAATAAGAAATCACACTTCATGAAGATGCTTGGCAGCCTTGCACATTATAGCAAGAAGGAAAGCAAAAAAATTCCTGAATTAAATCCTTGTAAAATCCTCTCTGGACTAAAGTCAAGAGGTTCAAGAGAAGATTTATTAACACCTCACTTTATTTTCACTATTTTTTGTAGTTATCTCCCCTTGAAAACTATGTAACCCTTACAAGTACATGTGTACTTTGCATCAAGATCGATTGGAATCAGTCAAGTCAAGTGAAGACATTCAAATATAAGTGAAAGTTAACACATGTACCAAGACATAAACAAGGACCCACGGGCCACATCGCTCACCTGAGCACAGCTGCTTCACTAAGAAGAGCAGTAGTTTGGATTTAGAATGTACCACTGTGGACATGTCGGGTGGAGGCATTATCTGAACCAACTTTAATCTACTCAAATATCAGGAAGCTTTCGGGTAAACATCCACTCTTCTGGTTAACATGAAAAAGATTTTTAAAGATTTTCTCTATATATCTGCATGTAACTTCTGATCCCTATTGAGGCCATCATACCCCCAGGGTCATATTTTGAACAAACTTGAATCTCCACTATATCAGAAAGATTTCAATATAATTACGCTTTTCTGGCCAAGTGGTTCTTGAGAAGAAGAATTTTAAAGATGTTTTCTCTTATATCTGCATGTAAAACTTTAATCCCCGTATTGTGGCCCCATCGTACCCCCGGGATCATGATTTTGAACAAACTTGAATCTCCTCTATATCAGGAAGTTCTATATAAATTTCAGCTTTCCTGGCCCAGTGGTTCTTGAGAAGAAGAATTTAATATTTCCCTATATATTCATATGTAAACTTGATCCCCTATTTAAAGCCCCATCGATACCCCCGAGGGTCATGATTTCAACAAACTTACAATTCCTCTATATCAGAACGCTTCCATATAAATTTCAGCTTTCCTGGCCCAGTGGTCTTGAGAAGAAGATTTTTAGAGATTTTCCCTATATGATACTTTGATCCCTAATTGGGGCCCCATTCGTTACCCCGAGGGTTCATGATTGAACAAACTTGAATCTCCTTATATCAGGGAAGATTCCATATAAATTTCAGCTTTCCTGACCTAGATGGTTCATTGATGAAGAAGATTTTTTAAATGAACCACTTATTTTTGCATTTTCGTGATTATCTCCCTGTCCTTCATTTGAACAAATTGAAAGCCCCTTCACCCAAGGATGATGTGTAACCAAGTTTGTTTGATTTGGTCCCAGCGGTTCTTGAGAAAGAAGTTGGAAAATGTGCTAAACTAGATGTGTCGGTGCGACACGAGCCCCGTCTACAAGTGAAGTCTAATGAAGGAAATCATAAGGGTGAATTTTAAAGTTTTTCAAATGCAATGAAACTGTGGTTGTATCCATATATCGGAATTTGAGTTTGAATTGTGCAACCGTTGCAGAGATAATCGAACGGAAAAACGAAATAAATTCTTTGATTTTTTTCTAAGTCAAGAGGGCTAACTCTGTCAAAAATCATTGGGACCATGGACCAACCTTCGAACTTGACCTGCATATTCTGTGATGTATCCATATTCCAAATTTGAGTTAATGTGTTGCAACCGTTGCAGAGATAATGAACGGAAACGGAAAATGTTCTGATTTTTCAAGTTCAAGAGGGCTAAACTCTGTCAAAATCATCGGACCATGGACCAACTTCGACTTGACCTGCATATTCCTGTGACGTTCAATATACCAATTTTGAGTTGATGTGTGCAAACCGTTGCAGAAGATAAAAACGGAAACAAAAAATTTCTGACTTTTTTCTAAGTTCAAAGGGATAACTCTGTCAAAATCATCGACATGACAACTTCGAACTTGACCTGCATATTCCTGACGCGTATCCACTATACCAATTTGAGTTGAATGTGTGCAAATGTTGCAGAGATAATGAATGGAAACAAAAAAAATTCTGATTTTTCTCTAAGTTTCAAGAGGGCTAACTCTTTCAAAAATCATTGGACCAATGAACCAACTTCGAACTTGACCAGGCATTATTCCTGTGACAATCCACTATACCAAATTTGAGTTGAATGCTGTTGAACACCATTGCAGAGATAATGAACGGAAACCAAATGATGACGGCACATGACGTTGGGCATCAAAAATGTTCATTCCATTTCAACCCAGACTCATGTATAAACTATTAACGCTTTTTCATTGGATTGATTAATCATAATAATAGCTAGGACCAATAAATATATATGTAATGTAAATCATTCAGATTCTTCTAGTTCACTAAGTATTTAATATACAGTGTATATGTACGTACTATTAACTTTGTGCCACCATTATATATCATTTTTGTACCATAAACCTTACCAAAACATATGGCCAAGAATTTGTGGCAAACACTTGTTGTAAGTCCTTCATTGGTAATGCTGTCCGTTTGTAGTATATCCTTCCCAGTGGTAAACATTGAGAATTTTCCTGAAAACAACCAAAAGTGTAGTTTGTACGTAACCAACGGACACGAATCTTACACGCACATGAACCAGAAATGCCCCCCCCCCCCCCCCAATTCATTCTAGTATAGTCTTCAGTCAGCTTTGGTTCTGCTTCACGCAAAACCCTTTTTTTGTTTGTGTCCGGTTCAACCATGTTCATCCTTGCATGATGATTGAAGCCCTATGAAATTTCAGCTCAAAATAATCTATTGCATGGTTTAGCGTTGTTGACCTTAAATCTGCCTACTGGTATACATATTTGCCTTACCAAATTAATAACATCAATAGATACACTGAACTTTGATATCCTCAGACACTGATACTCGAATACTATGGTTATGTAGAAGTGATTTGGAAGTCAGTGTTTGACACTAAGATTTTTTACTATACTAGTCCTGAGACGGTAGTAAATTATATAATTAACTAGTCTGGTGTTTGGTAAATAGTCCGGCTGCCAAGGCAGCCGCTGAGTCGCGAAGAGCGACGAGGGGGGGAAAGTGCAGGGAGGGGCTTGCCCCTCCTGCTGGTTGGGGGTTCCGGGGGGTCTCCCACGGGAATTTACAAAATCTGGATGCAAAATCATGCTATTATAGTAAATTTTTGAGACAAATAAAATGAAAATTTTGTGACCAAATTTAGCCCTTTATTTTACTGATTCTCCCATAATATCAACTGTTAAGGAACAATAAACAAGATTTTACATTTCAAATTTTAACACTGGATTTTTACATCAAGTCCAAAAACGTTTAAAATTCATGAATATACTTTTATTTGATAAAGTTCATCATCATTTTCATCAGTATCATTTATTTAGGGTTTTAATTATTTAGTAGTCCACCGGACTACTTATAAATGATATTTTGGTAGTCCGGACAAAATTTACTAGCCTCGGGCTACCGGACTAGCGTTAGTGCTCGAACCCTTGGAAGTCCCAGCCACGCCACTTTCTTGGTATTTTTACCCTTGGTATCTCAAATCCACAGATATCTTGAAGATTTTTTTTTGGCCCCATTGAGTTTAAGATAACAAGGTTCGACTGTTTTTCATTGACCTTTTGATAAAATATTTTGCTATTTCAAATTGGAATTTCAAATGCATTTACCATGTAACACAGTAATGCATTAAATCACATCATATAATATAATAGGTAGCAGACGTTCCCCATGGACACTTCAGCCATACTGTTGCGACTCTTCGGCCCAAATTAACAAAATTGATGAGCTAGCTGGGAGATCTAATTTTAATTAGAATGAAATTTTTGAGACACTTCGGCCCAATGATATTTTTTAGACACTTCAGCCCAATGACATTTCTGCATCGGAATTTTGAGACATTTCGGCCCAGAGATACTTTTGTTCACTCTTTGTGTGGTGGTGCAAGACCCCAAGAACACCCCCACCCCCCAGACACTTCGGCCCAACCATAATTAACATGTACGTAAGTCAACACTTTGGTATAATGATAGTTTATATGGCATTATCATCACTTTGGTCCTATCACTACTTGTGTATTTCTCATGCATTATTTCTTGTCATTGCAAGTGTTTGGTATTTTTTTGATTTAACAAGTAGCTTCGGTGCGATTGAAGTGTCAGCCTATCAAAATGTTTATACAAACACGAGCGGTTTGATTTGCTACCCTCATGTATCCCAAACTAAGTAAGAAGGGGTAAATTTATGAGTTAATTGAGAGAATTAAGTCATTGGACATTGGTTTCAAGGCCGGAAAAATAGTAATTAGTTGCAACTAAACACCATGAGGCATTCTACAAACGACTCTGACCCTATCCTGGGTGCCCCTATCTCCAGGAGAACTCGTACCCAGATTTATAATATAAATGAAGGGGGAAGGGGGGGACGGGGTTGGTGGTGCACAGAGTAACAAATTTGGCATGTCTGGGTGTCTTAAGGGCAGAAATGTCATACTTTATGGGCCGAAGTGTATCATTGGGCCGACGTGTCTCCAAAAAAATGTTGGACCGAAACGTCTTAGGCCGACATGCCTTTAGACCGAAGTGTCTAAAAAATTTGGGCCGAAGCGTCTGAGCCGAAGTGTCTTTGGGCTGAAATGTCTTTGGTCCGAAACATCTATGGGCCGAAGTGTCTGACATTCTTATAATATATACAGACATTGCCAATTTCTTTCCTCAACGACATTTTATTTAGAACATGTCCTGTACTTACTGGCCCGGGGTTTCACTGTCGAATATTTCATTCATCATGTGTGACCAGTTTATACCTCGTCTCCACAAGGATGGCCCAGCATTGAGAACAGAAGGTCAATATGTTTATATCTGTAAATATAAAACATTGAGGTACAGAAGGTCAATATGTTTATATCTGTAAATATAAAACATTGAGGTATAGAAGGTCAATATGTTTATATCTTAAATATAAACATTGAAGTATTAGAAGGTCAATATGTTTATATCTGTAAATACAAAACATTGAGGTACAGAAGGTCAAATATGTTTATATCTGTAAATATACAAACAGACCCAGCATTGAGGTACAGAAGGTCAATATGTTTATAACATTGAGGTACAGATGGTCAAATATGTTTATATCTGTAAATTTAAAACATTGAGGTACAGAAGGTCAATATGTTTATATCTGTAAATATAACAGACCCAGCATTGAGATACAGAAGGTCAATATGTTTTATCTGTAAATATAAACATTGAGGTATAGAAGGTCAATATGTTTATATCTGTAAAACCCTAAAACATTGAGGTACAGAAGATCAATATGTTTATATCTGTAAAAATAAGACAGACCCCAGCATTGAGATACAGTAGGTCAATATGTTTATATCTGTAAA
>CAJDSM010051352.1:966-11333 GCA_903981925.1 Ostrea lurida | reverse complement strand
ATAGATATCTTACTGACACACCAACTGATAATATTATCTGACCACATACTGATAATACTGATACAATTACTGATTTATGCTACTGAACACTTATATAATACTACTGACACGTACTGGTAATACTGACACATACTGATATCTGACCAACTGATATATACTGACACATACTGAATAATTTTTGAACACAATACTGGATTAATACTGACCACATACTGATAATACTTTACTGACACATACTGATAATACTGGGACACATCTGATATACTTACTGACACATCTGAGAATTAACTTACTGACATCATACTGCTAATCACTTACTGATCACCTAGGATGAATACTTACTGAGTACCATAAACCATGTAATTACTTTCTGCACATTAACTGAATAATACCCTTACTGACATCATATGCTTGATCAATAGCTTATCTGACACACACTGAGATTATATTATTCCGACATATATTCTAATAAATACTTACTTGACCACATTACTGATGAAACTACTGAACACTATACTGAATAAATACTTACTGACACCTACTTATAACAATACTTATAATACATACTCGATAATACTTACTGACACATTACTGCCTAATACTGACATTATACTTGATTACATACTTAACTGGACTCATACTTCACTAATACTTATCTTGACTACACCCTGAATGTAATACTGTATTGACACATCACTGAGTCAAATATCTTAACTAGTGGTTGAGAGGAAGTTGGCGCGAGCGAAGAAGTGTCGGTAGGGGGTGCTGTCTCGGGAAGTACACGTGCGGGCGATTCGTTCGTGAGTGTGACGAGGCCGAGACGGGGCCGGTCTGGGACGGGGGTGTGGTGGCGGGGTGTGGCGTTGGAGGCTGCGGATGCCTGGTCGCGGGTCGGAGGGCAGAGGCGTTGTATCGCGAAGGGTGGGCATGTGGAGGTAGGAGGCGTGAAGGTGAGTTGAGTGTGTGCGGAAGTGTTAGAGTGCATTGGAGGTGGAGGTTGGAGTTTTGGTGGGGCGCGCTGGAAGGCGGAGGTGGGTGACCGCGAGGCATAGATGGCGGCAGATGAGGGAGTGGGGTGGGCGGGAGACCGAAGTGGAGGTTGTGCGGTGGCGAGAATGGTGAGGCTTGTTCGAGACTAGGCGGGAGTAGGGAAGCTAGGAGAGGGGAGCGAGCAGGCAGGTGTGGGTAAGTCGGGGAGAGGCTGCGCGACGAAGTTGAGAGTGTGAGGAGATCGGGCGTGAGAAGCCGAGTGTTGAGGGTGAGTGAATGAGAGAAAGGGGTTGAGGGCGGCCGAGATGTGGCGGTGTGGCTGGAGGGTGCGGAAGGAGGGTGGGTGCGGTGGCGATTGAAGGGAGAGAGAGGGAGCGGACGGCAGGTTTAGGAGTGTGGTGCGGCGGTGTGGCTGGGTGGTAGGGTAGGAAGGTTGCGGGAGTGCGGACAGGGGGTGGAGGGAGGACGCGCGCGACAGTGGCGGGTGGAGAGGAAGCGGCGCGCGGGCGGGTCGCGGCGAGAGAGTGTGGCGCCGGTAGTCGGCTGGGCGTGGCGGGGAGTGGAGGCCGTGGCCGTGAGAGGCGAGGAAAGGTTAGGCAGTAGCGGCCGGATGAGAGAGGATAAGGAGAGATGGGGTTTGGCGTGGGGGCGAAAGAGATGGCGAGCGGGGCGAGTGGCGTGTAGGAGAGCGGGGTGGAAGAGCGGGGAAAGAAGAGAGAGTAGGGGCGGAAAGTGGTGTTGGGAGAAGGACACATTCCTAATTTCACTCGACAATATATTTGATTATTATAAACTTATATGACACATAGATGAAATACTTGCGTGACAACGCATACTGATATGGAATACTTACGTTTTACACATACTGATTAATTAACTTTACTTTATCACATACTGATAATAAATATGAAGCACATAACTGATAATATTTTTACTGACATCATACTGATTATTACTTACTTGACATACTGATACTCACTGACCAAACGATATAATGGAACTATACCGGCTGATAAATAACTTACTGACACTAGTGATAACTCATCTTACTAGGACACAGATATATACTGCTAATAACTGACAATACTGATAACACTTTACTTGATTAACAAATATATTGATAATAGCTTAACTGAAATATACTGATAATACTTACTTGACACCTACTTGATTAATGCTTATTGACACATACTGATAATACGTTACTGACCACCGTTACTTGATAATACTTTACTGATACATACATGATTGAATACTTACCTGAAACAACGCTACTGAATAAACTTACGGCACGAGTACTGATATTACTTACTGATCCACATATCTGATCGGTACTTATACTGATACAGTACTTGGTAAAACTTACTGACAACATACTGATAAATGCTTATCTGACACATACTGATTGAATAGCTTACTGACACATACTGATAATGCTTGTCTAACAGCTATACTGTAATACCTCATAATATTTTTAATCATTCTACGTTAACGGTCAACGTAATGGTCTCAAACAGAATTCATTGTTTAATACTAATTTACTTAAAAACTTGCATGTACTCAATTTCAAAAATAACGTCAATGTAGAAGGCAGAAAGATAACGAACGATTGATAAATCTCGTAGGTCCCAAATAGGATACAAAAAAGAAAGAATTGGGCAAAACGGACTCTTGGACATACCAGAGGTGGGATCAGGTGTTTAACAGGAGTAAGCATCCCCTATTAACCGGCCACACCTGTCGTGATCCCATTGTCTTGATCATGTAAACGGAGTAACCCGTAGTTAAATCAGTGTGTTTTCTAGTTACACACACACCCATCCTAAAAATACAGTATTTCTGTACCATATGTACAAAGCTATTAAAACTCAGACACGTTCATGATATGACGTAAAGTTTCAATTATTTGAATCATATTTACACTCATAAATGAATTGTAAATAATGAAAAGTGAAGATGATAAACATCGATAAAACAAATGATCACTTTTGTGTGGTAGTACTAACAGTATATCAATAAACCAGTACAAAGTATGTAAGTGTAAAAGTTTAAAAAAAGCTTTACAAGTCGGACAATGATTATTAAAGACCAAACAATGTGCATATTAACTATCAGCCTCTTGTACGTTATGCATTTTAACTTTTCTCCGTGTGATATTTTGAATATAATTCAAATGAGGTTCGCTTAATGATGTCTAATGCAATATTCAAAATACCCAAACCCGCTATTCCTAAAGATACCAACACATTAAGCTTGCATACACATGTACTACATACCCGCCGTTCCTGAATATCCTGACACAGTAAGCCGGTACTTGCTATTTTCGTCGTCAATTTGAAATTTGGAATAGAGAGCGTATCCAGTCTCACCAGCAAAGCTCATCAAATCCACCCTTAGTTCCTGGGATGTCTGCGTTAAATAATGGATTGCATCGTTTCCTGTATATAAAAAAGAATATTGGTGCATGAAAAATAGAATGAAGCGTACATTCGTTGAATCTAAATAATTTACAGACATTACAAACTTCTATATAGGTATATAGATTACGAGCTATCAATTAACAATCATAATTTTCACATAAATACTTTATACACAATTATGGGATCACAATTTGCGCTGATTTATTATCCCGACGAACTTTCGTTGACAATCACAAGGCCCACCACAGAGGATCTCCAATTACTGCTTCAGTATATAAAATGCAATATTTTTTACTTAATATGAGCTCTTAATGTGCAAGGGATTCGACAACTTAAACGATTATATTATGATACAAAGGGCGCTGATGACTTCCTCAACTTGTGCAGGATCGTCAACTTTCCCTTTGTCAGAAGTGCGTCCTTGGCATGTTTATATATTGTGAGTAACCCGTCTATTACACACTATCATCTGCTTTATGGTGTGTGTGTACTATATCGCAGGGTACTGATTCGATACGCAAGAGCAATGGGTATTGAATGGTAATGCGGGATTTTTTACAAGCCCGAGGGGCCAACTACTCATAACATCAAAGGAAGAATGGAAGTTGCAGTGAGTTATAAAGAATCTCATTTTATAAAAAGTAATCATTTAGCAAAATTTTACGGTTCGCTATAATGACATCTGATGTTTTTAGCGATTAGCAAATAAATCACTAAGTCATATGTTTGACATGATTTATGTATTCATATACCTTTTGTTAAATTGTTGGCATATGAGAATATTCCTCCGTGCGAAAAGTACAGACGATGACCTTTAAAACGAGACATCCAATCTTTTTGTGAGGTAGCTGGCGCATCGCTTTTTAATCTTAACGTCGTCCCATTACAGTATGATACTCGCATCTTCGACGAATATCGAAATCATGTACTCTCGCTAAGACTTTAACACTATTAGCAGGTTGATCCCCGTAAATGTGTGATATCAATTTTATTTAGGGTGTTAAAACTTAAAGTTAGTAACTTTTACCAATCCAAGTGGGTTTTTGGAATTTGGACTACATCCACAATCCTTTTTTGTAAGCATGCCCAAGTTTGTTCAAAGTCAGTAGAACCCATCCGGCCGTTTTTGGATAACCTTACAAAAATTTGACCAAATCTTCACATGTGTCAGATGATTCTAGAGGGTATGTACTGTAGGTTTTATTATTAAATTATTATATTATTATTAATTATCACAATCAATCACTACAACATTGTTACTTATTTATTGCCACTATTTAATTAGACGCCTATATATAATTATAAAAATAGGATATCCATAGGCGAACTTTTACATGTAAAAATGTTCGAAGTATATTTAAGAAACGGTATGATGTTAAAACAACAATTCTCAGTGACGAATGACAGGCCTAACTACAAGCAAACAACAATTCAAAAAATCGCATAAACCTAAATTTTTGGCTTACTTAGGGGATATGTATGATATTAAATGCTGTTTGCATTTTATTGTTGTAGCATCTTATTATGAAATAAAGAGTTTTAATAATGTATATAAAGAGTGTTGTATTTAGGGTTTAAAAGCACTTTAAAAAAGGAATAGTGTCTTTTAAATTTCTTTATAAAAACAGCGAGATTTGATGTTTCTAAGCCGAAGGTGTTTTTGGAAGACTGTGGCACGACTTGCTGATGAGGCATCTCAAAGCGCTTGTCACCATACATTTTTGTCGCGGCCACATTATTCGTATATTTAAGCACAAACCGAATCTTTCTGATTGCAATGAGCCTTGTTGGATGGTAGATATTAGATCAAGTCTGGATGTTTTTGTACCGCCCAGAAAAACTGGAGATAGGCTTACGCCAGAGCTTTGAATAGTTAATTTACTAGGATTTTTCTGAATTCGGAATAGTAACGGAGGTAAGCTCAAAGTAGATGATATTTAAAATAGGGGGTGACTAATGGTCGTGTATTGGTAAGAAGCGAGTCACTAGTCCGAGCAGCGCTGTTCTGTACATTTTGCCAGCTTTTTGTTAAGCACGTTCGTTTTAAAGGTTTATGGAGACGAATTCTAACAACACTTTTTTTTCCACCACGTTAAATAAACTATTTGTTTGCTAAGGGCTCCTTGCATAAAAATATTATTTATAAAAATTATACGCACGTGTAATTTACCCTCAGCAAGTACAGAAAATGCAACTCCCCTCTGAGGGAAAACATTTATTCCTCTTGGCAGTGCAACAGGTACTTTCACAAATGTGGAGAGCATCGTTACCTGGACATTTCCGATATCGCTGAGTTCTCACGAATTTTGTAGAACGTTCACAAGAGCCCAACAATCATGTATTGAGTGAATCAAAACCTCTCCTTAAGGACCATGCACAAGACGAATTATCTCGCAATTTGAGGAGTTTTTTGGATTGAGTGGTCGAGTTTTTATTGTATGTAGGATCTTCGGTTGAACCCATAATTAATAACAAGACGTACCTACTATTTTTTAATGATGTGACGAACAAAAAGACTGTTCTCAAGATCCCTAAGTTAATTCATTCTGAACCCTGAGTAGTCAAATACACCTTCCTGTTGACTGGCGTATGATGGAAGATGGTGATGTTGATTTGGATTATCTATTTTAGATTTGTTTTTTATGAGTTCACTTACATATAATAGGACGCACCATGGTCTGAGTGAAGGGCCTGTAATCTAGAACCCATGCTGTACCATGGCTTTCAGCAGTGTAGGTTCCTCTAGCGTGCTACACAATGAAATAATGCTGCGACACGGACCTCCGTTTTTTAATTAAGGGTTCATATTCACGAAATCCAGACCGCTGCATCATGTCTTACTTCTAATCTATATCGCCGAGCGATGAGAAATGACCTGATAATTATTTCGGGCAGATATTATCTCGATTCTCACTATCCTAAAAGCCCTCTGGTACTCTCCAGCATTATCTTATTTCGCGAGACTAATAATGGGGCATGTCCGGGCGCATGGCAGGAGGGGCATGGTGGGGGGGGAAGAACAATACTATTTTTGACGAATTTTCGCCATAATCTTCAAAGATCCTGAAATCTGTGACGGGGATGTGGGGGTTGGAAGGAAGTATGAATTCTTAAAGCTGTCTCCCAATTTTCTGTCCGCGTGTGCGAGTGAGGTTATTTTTTTGGTTATTATTTTCGGGAGACCGGAGAACAAAAATATATGGACCATTCTATAAAATTGGTTAACACTTTACATAGCTTGTGTGGCATAATCATACGGATGCAGAGTTCACTTATTCATTCGCTTCACTACCCACTATACAAAGACTAGTCAACCGAGGCATAACTTATATTATACACTCGGGATTATCATATACCATTCCAAGCTACGGAGCCTCGGCGTAAGGGAGGGTTGGCTCTTCTTTAAAACTATAATAAACCAGCATCATTAGGAGTGAATGGGCAATTTGCAAGAAAACAGTGGAGATCGGATACTACGTAAGGAAAACCCTAAAAAACAATTCATTCTTTCTTAATTTTCCTGTCAACAAATAATTATAGTGACAATTAGACAAACAGAAAACAAACGTTGGCAGATACATCGTGTTGATCTCTATTGGGGAGGAGAGAGGAGAGAGAGAGAGAAAGGGAGAAGGTGAGTGAGACGAGTCGGAGAGAGAGAGAGTAGAGAGTCTGGCTGACCAAACCATGTTATATTGTATATAATCAATTCAGGCCAACTGATATACGCCAACTTAGTGAATGCAGGGAAATTCCACTTGGATTTACTTGCGAAAACACATATTCTAAATTTCTTCATGCACATCCCTCTAGATAAATAGTTAGACCTTCAAAACCATTCGCCTCATGTTCATCGAGCTTCCCGTGTGCACGGTTTCTGATTGGCACGAAGGACTTTCTTAGCACTTCTATACTTGAAATAGGATTTTGAGAATATGTTTTACAATATCTGCAACGTACGAGAAACGAAAATTTCTCGATTCTCACAATGTGCTGGTTGGTGCACTTTCGGTTATGTCCTTGTCTCTGGTATTGTTTTGTTGGTTTTTTTTTTTAGTTTGTTTGTTTTTGTATTTTAAAACTCTCCATACCAGAAAAGTCCTATTTACATAATCGTAAACATATGCTAGACTTGAGCTCAGAGTCTTTTATATAACTAGGCTTGAATATGCGCAAAGTTGACGTTTTGGTAGGTTTCCCGTGTCTCTGGCCATGGGCTAAAGATTAGTAAGTGCCGGTAGTTCGAAAATAGTGGAACTAATTTCATGCATCTATTGCCTGAGTAATATCCGACTTTTTCCAAAGTAGGTGTACGAAAACCATTCAGCTCCGTTAATTGTCGATAATAATTAGTGTCAATACAACTTGTGTTCTGCTTGTTTGTGAAGTGATCTCGGCTCGCTTAAATTTCGCACCCATAATCTTTTATAGAATTTCGAATGTCATTACATTGAAACACCACTATCTGACTTGAAAAGCAAACACATATTTAGAGCTTATTTGATTGCTAAATATCGCAGTTGTTTAGGTATAAACAAATACACTGTTACGTGGCAGTCTGGGTCTTTTTGACCGCATCAGCAAGGGAGAGACATAAAGTCATCGTACTTTGCATTGATACTTAGTTCGACTAGCATTTACATTTGATCTGGATTCATGTATATCTGTCAATATTTTGCGATTTTTTTTTGCGAAATAACTTATGTGAACAAGTGTATCATATGGGGGTAAGGAAGGATTTAAACATTATTCCAATTACAAAACAAAAATTTTCTTAAATTTGTCTCCCATGACCTTACAGAATTAGAGGAGTATCATTCCGTAGTAAAGGCGAGAATTTACACAGATAACCTGATGATTTGTTTTGACACGCATCGATCGGTTATGAAGTTTTCTAATTTCTATCCGATGTTTTTAAGTTGGATAGTGCACAATTTTGATAGATGTTTTTTTGGGAATCCATGGAAAGAGATATAGTCAAAAGAAAAACCTACCAATTGGTTTTAACAAATGTTTATTGCCAATATCTATACTGATAACAAATTTTAATTTGAGGGTAATCCAAAATATTATTAAAGGTTTATTTTGAGGTCTGCCATGACAATCAACAATAGAACTCAAAATGAACACGTTAGTTTTTCTTATTCTTCGTAGCAATTTTAGAGAATACTAGAAACCGCTGCCAATTTCGTTCATTAAATACCAATTCCAACTATTCCCACCCCTGTATGCCACTTGTTCACAATAGAGAACATGAAATTGAAAATTCATCTAGTCTATATTACAATTAACCTCCTTGTTTTTTAGCATTAATGCACATGATAGACTACAAAATATCATTCATTTTATAACTATCTATAGACGATGAAGATAGTTCAATTATAAAATAATAACGATTTGTCGGTATTGAGATACTTTATCAAGAATAATTTTATCTGAATATATTGTTACAAAAATCTGAATTATTGGTAACAAATTAAGCTGTGCAACTTTGTCAGTATTACGCTAGATTCATGACCAATCTAAACAAGGTCATTTTGTGTGTGTGAATTGAACTATAATAGAGCATGGGTAATCAGCTTTTGAGATGCTGTTTAATAAACTTGGCTATGGATACTACTGCATACATTGTATTTTATATCCATATGCATCGGTTGTCTTTAACATCAAATAGAGGAAGATTTAATCCTTATAAGATACTAAGGTGAACCAAAGAATAAGATTTTGGTAAACAACTGAACTTGGATTACCCTGAGGTGATATGTTTAAAACTCCTGTGTAATGCACCCAATTTTGTTTGTCAATAGATCTGTGTGATTAAAATACTGACCACAGAGCCACGCAATACGTATACTATATTTGGGAACTATAGAATTTGCGATAATTGCTGACTGTTAACATTCTGTGACTCGTAATTAGCCCCATTTGCAATGCATTACATTTTGCTTATGGTAGTTTGTCATTGCTTTTTGAAGCCGTTAGTCATACGCAGAACAAGGTGTTTTGACCCTAATAACAGAATCATACGCGAAAAAGCTATGTCCTATTCACGAATCAGTTGAGAGACAAAAACATTCATCTGCAGGTGATGATGGAAAGTTGCTGCATGAAAGGTTGACTAATGACTGAAACTGTCGGTGACCTTATTTTATGATTAGTTTTAGGTATACCAGCTTCATTTTCAACACCCCCCACAAAAAAAAACCACCAATCAGGTATAATGGTGAGCTAGGAATTTTCTGTTTGTACTGTTCGGATATTCGGATTGCTTATCCTCCATGGCACTGGCCAACACTCGATTTTTGTTATATCGTTTTATTTTGGATTTATGAGTATTACGGTTTAACACGACTCGTTAACTCCTTCACCTATTTGTGTAGTCGACTTTCTGGTTAGTTTCATAGAATTAATTTAAATCCTATTCTGATTAATATATACTTCACGTCCAGCCCCCTCCATCTGTAGTCATGTCACAGCCTACACCTTCTTTTATTTTCGTCATTCGATGATTCAACAAAATATTATCCCGTCTTTTCCTTTCATCGTCTGTGTGCGTCTGTAACTCTTCTCTTCAACAAACGTTTGGGTATCACAGTACGAAGTGACGTAACTAAAAGAAACAGAATGATAATCATCATTACAAAATAGATGAAACTATTGGTTGAATATAGTGATAAAAGGTCGGCATCTGATGAACATCACTTTTTTTGATGGGCAGAAAGTACACACACGTGGTAATATTCTTTACAGAAAAGCAAATGCCTCATTATGTTGCTTTATCAGAAGATGATAATGAGGAATAGTACACATGTAATTCAATTTAAATAAGACGTGGAATCGCTTTTCTTGTAAACAAATTAATGCATGTAAACTAACCCAACCACAAAACCAAGGAAATGTGCCCTTGCTCTTTTCATACAAAACGTTACACTTTTCCAGGCAAGCATATACCATCCC
>CAJDSM010051350.1:2663-12812 GCA_903981925.1 Ostrea lurida | reverse complement strand
TGGAACATATAATTATTGTATATATAACAACTACGATGATGATCAGCGGTTTAATAATATAACAAACCAATAGTTTCAATATCGCACAATATTTGGAATATTAAATTGGATTGCTTTTAAGCAATAAGAAACAATCCGGATCGGTTTGTGAATAGAATGAGACTTTCACCATCAATATCAAGGTATAAGAATATCAAAACTTGAGTGGTTAGGAAACTATTGGACATGATCTGAATTCATTCTGTTCTTGTAGAGATGAAGTATGTAATGGATTCGGAATGCTCGACGCGCACGTCTCCGACAGTTCTGCTACACTAGATGTTCTTTGGTCAGAAGGAAATCATCATAGGCGGACATCCGGGCGAGAGGCAGCAACCGGCAGAAACGGTAGCATATCCTTTAATTGACAGGTTAATTTAAAAAACTTAAGAATGGCGGAAATTGATAAATAGGTGATTGATGTATACATGGTGCAGGGTTTTTTCAATACATGTATGGTGGTGCAAACAAAACAACAACGTAATGGTGAGATCAGATATTATTGTCTAAAAATTGTTGATTTTACATTGCATTCGATTATCGCCTGGTTACGCTTTTTTCAGTTACAGTTTTTAGCAAACAATGTTTGTGTAACTTTTTTTAACCAGAAACTTCTTTGAAAAGTGCCAATTTGTGGTTCTTTTATATTCAGTTCGGTTCGGTTATAAACTTATTAAGGTACATGTTTAAGCCTATTTCTCTATCACACCTGGATCAAGTGCACGTCACAATCAAAATATCGATGATCCAAGATCATTGGGAATAGGATGGCTTAAAATAATCAAAAACCAACATTCTTGTTAATGCTTTTTTTTAAGGTAAGCCCTTATTCAATTCTAATTTAACACCACAGGCAATGTATTTCCAGTTGACTATTTTCAAAGAAAGAAAAAACTCATAGAAGTCCCTTACCTTTGAAAGCTAGGGATGTTGGGACTGGTGATAAGGTCTTGGGGTAATAAGATATAATTTTCTAGATTAATTCTTGTTAGGCAGATCTTGTTGGATAAGGAAGATTAAATCAAAAATATGTACAAAGGACTACGCAACTGCTTAGTTACATAATACAACGATGGGCTTACAACCTTTGCTACTGATTGAAATATCGTTAAATAACTTAATTCGTTAATTACAAAATCACAAGATTATGTGTCTCGTAATCAGGACACCTAATTATACTTACCCTTCCATGAAAGGCAACTCGACTGTCTTGTTCACAACATTATGTTGAGAGCAAGAAGTGTCTGCACGAGACGGCTGCATAACTGTTGTTTCTGGAACAAATATTGTTTGTGGATTGGTTGGCCTGCTCCTCAAAAGTTTTGATCACGAAGAGCACAGTTTTGCATTCCAGATATGCTAGGTAACGAACTCGGGATCTGCCAGATGATTGGTAGTCTTTGGGATTGGTAGGTATCCGTCATTGCCTCTTCCTGATGTCACTTGAGGCTATACAATCATTGACCGTCACTAGAGTACAGTATACACTATCAGAGCGATCGAGTTTCTTCTGTTTTTTCTCCCGTTCTTCTGAGGTCACGTCCTCATTTTTCATCTGCAGATATTTCAGACTCTGATGATGTTTTTGACCGTGAAAGCATTGTTCTTCTGGCCTTGCTACAGGCAAGGTTCCGGTGAATGTCTATCAATTTTCTCCGTGAATCACTTCAAGAAGTTTGGCGGCTTGAGAATCACCCTCAGAGGCCAGCTCGGTCTAGCTTGTGACAGTTTCTACCTCCAACTCATCCTCAATCTTTTGGCATTCACCCTGGCCGACAGCATTTCGTCCCCATTGACGTCACTTTGGATTGACGTCCCTGAGCTTTCGGTTGTGTGAAAACCTTTCGCTCTGTATCTCACCTTGCTTCTTTCGATTTTGGAACCATACCGTTAATAAAGAATATCAATTATGGATTGATGTTATCAATGTTACAAATATGTATCAAAATATTTATGCAATGGTTTAGTATGTCTACCATGGACACGGGCTTCTGTGAGTTAATCCGCATTGCGAGGTCTCTCTCTCGTGAAAATCTGGGCTAGTGGCGTTTGTTGTGCAAAAGCTTTTTCTAATTCCTCTAGCTGCAAATACGTTATCATATTCAAACCTTTTCTTAATGATACATTTACAATATTCAAATATCATGACAAATTGCACCATATTTATCTTATTGACCTGTGGAAGAGTAAAAGTTGTCCTGTTCCTTCTCTTCTTCTTCTGGCGAAAATTTCATCCTGGAAATCGCTCCTACCTAACGATCTGCAAATTTAAGATGGAATTCTACCTCGTTATAACTTTCTGTTTATTAGTTTTTTATGTGTGAAACCCGTTTCATACAAACTTCCCGAAACCTACACTAGAGGAAATTTCCAACATATCAACGTCTTTTAACCACTCATGATTGAAAAATTTGAACAGTTTGAAATAGAGTTTCCTTGCACATTGTAGAAGAAAACTAGTATAATTAATGCTTTTCGTATTTGACATTATCGTTGACGTGAACTACCCAGATCTTACGGGTTTGAACCGCCTTTTTTATGTCTTGTGTCCATGATCTTGTCTTATATAAGACAAGAGGATCGCTACTAAACGTGCCAAATTCCGAATAAAGCCCGACAATTTCAATTTAAGATATAGACCATGCATGATATACTCCCGATTATCAAAGCGGTCGGATGTAAGCATTTCAATTCTCTTATTTACCGATTCCCTGATAAGGATATTGTCCATCCTGATAAGAGGCATTTGATAGCATATAAGGAATAATTGTTGACGGATCGACCTCACAACACAATAGTTTTATCGCCTGTCGTAGCCAGTCATCATGCACAACAATATATTATATCCATTAAAACAGTTCTTTTTGTATGGTTAAACCTTTACAATGCATGAACGTTATTAGAGGTTTGATGAGTTTTTTGATCTGGTCTGGCCTACAAGGGTCATTGTGCTCCCAATGGATCTCCCCTTTGACACCCAATGCACAATTTGTACGTTATGACAGGTTGCAGGTTTATTTGGAATTTAATAATTCAGAAAGCTTAATAACATTTAGTCATCCTTACCTGTAATTGTGATTCTATGAGTATTAAATTTCAAAGGTAATCTAATCATATTGCATGGCCAATCATTAGACAACAGTGCTGTGGATCCATATTACTGGAAGTAAATATTTATATAAAAGCAGCATCTTAATTTCCCATTTGCACGCTTCCCACGTGCAACAGGAATTAGTCTCACTTGGTCTTCATCGCTCGAGGCACTAAGTTGGACGAGAGAGAAATACACACTTAGTGATTTTTTCTGATTCGGAATAAAGCTAGAATCCGTAAACGCTAAGGAAGGTATTTTGAATAGAAGTCTTATAATTAGATAAATAATGCGTCATGCGCGTTTCTGTTACCTGGAAATCTCGTTAATCTTAAGTCCATCTAGTGTGTGAACAGACAAAAATTAGTGGTGGAAATTTCTGATGACAGTGTGTATGGTGGGCGACCGGAAGCAACCAAAGGGTGCGCGGTGACGTAGTAGGGCCGATCATTGATTTGGTTGGTGTTTACCGCAGATACATTATAAATAAGAGTATGGGGAAGAAAAAATACCAAAAGAACATAGGCCAATAAATGATTTTCTAACTATGCAGGAGATCTTCCCACTTAGGGTCTAGTAAATTAGGTCAATTTTCGCAGACTTAGGAAAGAAAGTAACTGGTTAGGAATGTGAAGAGCTTAATTTGCACAGGATCATAGATTCAAACGAGTAATCAGTAGGTGTGGTGCTAAAACGCTGTACATGAAAAAAACAAGTAAAGCATTCAAAGAAGGTTGAATCTTGAAAGGCGTAGTTCTAACTAACTGACTATGTAGGTGTAAAACTAATAGGAGATAGGTAGGCGATGGATACCACAGGCTAATCCGGGATATATAGCAATTTGTCTTTATTACTCACTGGGTATATTATCCAATGTAAAACAGATTAGGCTATACACAGTACTTTAAAGAAACAACGCTAGGCTCTCAGTCCATTTTAAAATCATGCGGTTAGGCTGCAGAACTGTTAGCTCTCTGAAAAATATTGGACAGATCAGAGGCTACAGTTCCCCCCTTATAAAAACCTTCGATGGTTACGCGCTCAGAAAGGCCGCATGATTGAGGCGTTCTTTCGTTGTTATTTCCTGCATCGACCGACCTAAAATACTATCTAAATCTTTACACATTCCACCTAACACTGTACTTGTCCAAACATACCATTAATTTCATTAAAGTCCCATACGACCTCTAAACTCAACAGCCTTATTGTCATTTCGTTGTTTAACGTTAGCCATGATAGGTATGCGTCAAATTCGACCCCGTTGGTATTAGTAATCAAAAGATTCGATATTAACTGTGTATTCAGTCTTATGATTTATTACAAAACCACGAAGATTAAATTGGGAAATTACTAATTGTTGTTAATTTTCTGCGCAGCCCCGTGACAATAAATGTCGCAGCGAGTAATTAATATGCTATTTAAAAAAAAAAGCCGTAGTCTGGCCCCACTTTTAAATTTAGGGCGAAGGCGTGAGGAACAACTAATGAAGGCTGTGGAATTTGAGTTTCTCCGATTTGTATAAACCTTTACCGAATAATGATATTTCAACTAAATTGCGGGGGTGATTATTATCCATAATATTTCTACTAAAATTTTGTTGGGGTTAGCTCGTTATACACAAGTTTATGAAAATTAAACTCGAGGTACAAATTGACCGTTTGATCTCAGTACCTTAATAATACGTTATGGCTACGATCTTTTGGCTGTTAACAGACGAAAATGATTATGAAGCTGTTGTAGTTGTGAGGGTCGCTTATTTTTCGGGACCATTCATTGAAATTATCTTCTAGGTATGTTTGGACAAAGTACATGTATAGATGGATGGTAAGGATTTTTAGTATTAAATTTATGGATCGTCGATGCTAGGGAATACACGAAGTTACTAAACGCACTCAAATTCCCATTCTTGAAGGGAGAAACATATTATGTGGGTTGTCAATCATCATAGTGGTTCAGAAAATACATTGCATATATTAGCTAAGTTTCATACTTGGCCCATTAGAGCAAAATATAAACTATGGTTTTATTCGGGCACATTCTAGCTTTAGGTCTAAGCCTATAGTCGTTTGCGCTTGACCAGCCGCGAGTAAATCTCTCCAACATGCTCATTGAAAACAAACTCAACACTGGCAGTTACCTTGTGAGGGGGGGGCATCCTCTGGATTGACAGGATTGACTTACCCCTCGTGGCCCAGGACTGGGCCCTGGTCGCTCCGCCGAGTTCATCCCGGCCGCCATGCCGCCAATTCACCAGCATTTGGTGCTGATCTCAATTTATTCTGTTCCGATGGTCATCAGTGAGCGCCTGAATATCCTCGTCCGTCCTCTCGAGCGCTTCGTGTCTGAATCAGTATATGTCCGCTTCACTCGGCCTAAGCCTTAGTGCGGTCCCATCTCTTCCGTCCCTGGTCGAGGAGCAGTTCCTTTTCTACCCTTTTCTCATTTGGCTATTATGCGATTTCTCTCCGTATAGTACTAGTCTAGGAATTCCAAAGTATTTCAATGTAATCGGGATACGTCAATATTTGTTACACAAAGTGCAAGCTAAGACAATGAAATGAATGATAAACACGCCAGACAGTCAAATGCACAACGAGAAGAATTTCCATGTACCTACCGCCTGAATTTTTCCATGTGCGCGACTTGCTCGGGGATGCTTGCTACGGTGGGCTGCTACGTGAAAGCAAATTTGTCCCCTCACTATAAGTAGCTTACACCGGACAAGTACTCACGCGTCGTTTTCTCGCTGTGCCGGAGAAATCATTTATATTTGCTTTGATACAACTGATTTAACTCGAATTGTTTAAATCCTATAACTTACATCCTTTCGGGAATTATTTCGGTACCCCAATAGTGCACACGCTAATAGGCTGACTTTCTTGACAACGAGAGAGGGTCCAAGCTTCTCTGAGGTACGCATTTATCTATTATTTTTACTAGTATTCACAATTGACAGGCTATTTTTGGTCTCTAAGATATCTTCATTTTTTACACTCGCTGAATTACCTTTTTATGCCATATATCGCTGAAATTGTACATTGTCTTGACTGCTGATTTCTATATGTAGATTATCTGCATTAATAGTTAATGGTGTTGTCTAGTTTATGGTCTATTGGGTATCTAGGATTTGTCTACTAAATACGTTTCGAAGTCTCTGTAAATTACACTTTTGTAAGTTCTTTAGATATACGAGCATTGATAGGACCGTTCCATGAACACATTAGTATGGTGTTCTACTCTGCTAAGCTAAAGTACATTGTTCATGTATAGTGTACAGTGAGTGTTGTTCGACAGTTGACATTGTTTGGTGTTAGGAGACCATTGGCCCCTTGCACAATAGCTGTTGCGGGAGGACCCAACCCAACTCTGCTGATAAGGGCGCATGAGGGACGACCATGCACTGTACATCTACAAGGATACCGACCATTTAGCATTTTATTTTATGTGTTATTAACTATTCTTGAAACCATATTCCAGCTGAACATTTATTTCTGGAGGTTCTTATACCTGTCAAAGGAAGATTTCCTACACTATTTTATGTGCGACTGCATTGATATTCTGTCCTTCAACTACCATTTTATCTACATATAATGTGACATAAGAAGTATGACTCCTTCTTGCGCGGAAACGGAGATCACCCAGAACTGTCACCTACTTCATCCTGGCAGGAAGGCGCGAGCTCTCCCGGATAACTGTGAGTGATGTTTTGAGACTCCTGGCTGCACCATAACAGAGAGTCAATACCACATTGATGAAATACTCACTGTCACTGCTTTGCCTCACTTACCCATGCTCTCCTTCTGGTACCATACATCAGGGGTAGACCAAAACACTGCCCTAGGTTGCCCCCAATGGGGTAAAGCCTGTGCGCCTAAACTAGTTATATCAACAGGTTGACCCCGATATATCCCCCAGTATCCTGAGGATGGAAATTTCCCAGATTGGTTATCAGAGCCAGAAATTAAGCGAGATCACTGCTTCGTGAATCCCCGTAGTTCCGGCACACCCCTCTTCGCCGTATGGTTTACTTTTGAATTTCTAGATTTGACCATAATCCAACTGTCAGTTAATTAAAAAACACTATAACACAAGCTAATCATCGACTCTCTGCTGCTCCGAATTGATCTATTTGAGCACACCATAATTCAAGTCTACATCCAATAATATATTTGTTCTCAGTTACGACGCTCCGAGATTAGATGTACCAAAAGGTGAATGACAGTTAAAAACTCTGCTGATCCACCGTGTGATGCACATGTATCGGGCAATGACCAATCAATCGCGAGTATCATTCCACAACTCTTGAGTTATTGGTTACACGGGCAAATTGTAGTATACCCAAGGAACCATATTTATATGCATGTAACGCAAGCTAGCGCTAACATAATTCTGGACCACTATTCTTGGTTACGAAACCAGCAAATTCAACATCATCGAGGTCCGCTTCTATTTCCAAATTTTCGATATTATGTAACATATCTGTTTCCACTGGACACACGTTCTGCGTTAGTGTTCCTCTCTTTCTTCAGCTAAATGCGGCCATGCCAGACTTGAAAACCGTGACTAAATTGAACGCAGCGACAGTTTTTCTGGAAAAATTTGGGATTAGGGGAAGTGCGGCGGAGCACTTTTTTTGCTGTGTCCCTCCTATCTCAACTTTTATTGTTAATGGATTAGAAATCGGGTTCATTTAGGGCTCATTGATTGCACCTCCACAACGGACAAGCGCTTTTATTCCTTAGGTCTCAAATAACGCTCAAGCAACAAGCCCGGCAGACGTTATCGCGCTTGTCCGTAGAATTTAAAAGGCTAGTTATTCCAACACTAGCTTGATTAATTCCGCAATATGTATGTCTAGTCATTTGCCATTAGGTGAACTATTAAGTAAGAATATCTTAAATTAGGGTGGAAGCACATTGTTCAGTTCTCGTGGTTCCTTTATTCGAGTCTCAGGAGTTAGCAAATGGACATAATGGTATGAAAAGTTATGATTGTTATTGATAAGAACATGTCTATCATACCTATAAAGTAAAGGTTGAAAGGAACGGCAATTTTTGTTTTATCCTCGTAACAGTTTTGAAAAATTCTGCTTCGTATGAATATAAAAAATAAGTCCTGCCAAATAATGGGGGCACAGTTAGTTGCCATAGGAATACCAACAATTGTTGAAGACATGGTCTCCAAACAGGATACATACAAATATTATCTATAAGAACCAAGCTGTCCTAAACAGATACCTTATGAAATAAATGTATATTAATAGTGTATTTTGTTTTACAGTTGATACCATTAAAGCCAACGATCTTGTAAATTGTTGTTGGACTGTATATGGTTTCACAGACGTATGACCAACAGAAACCCTTAACAAGACAGCTCTAGGCACTTCTCGTGTTATACTTCAAAGCACTGATGCTACTTGTTACGGTTAGAATTCAGGAGCGGTCTTATTCCAGGTCTATAATAATGGTCATAGATAAATTCTACCCATAATTAGCCGTGAAGAAAACGTGCCGTTTTTATTTGGGTCTTTAATGTTGTTTTTACCGAATTTAATTGATTAATGTTAAGGAATCAAGAAGATAGATTGTTTAGTGAAATGAGGCATTTTCATTATGTGAACCATTAAACCCAGTCTGAGTAACAGATCCCCTGATAAACATGTAACTCATGAATTTACTGTTTTTGCTAAAAAAAAAATTTCTTTCTTATAATTACTGTATGATGCATTTTGATATATCTAAACAAGTTTGTTTTCCCCTGAATTATCAAATAATCCATTGGGGGCTTCGCATCTACCCTAAGTGTAAAGGCAAATATAACGAACAGTGATCAATCTCGTAAGTCCTAAATAGAATACAAAAACAAGAGTTGGGCAATCACGGACCCCTGGACACACCAGAGGTGGGATCAGGTGCCTAGGAGGAGTAAGCATCCCCTGTTGACCGGTCACACCCGCCGTGAGCCCATAGTCTTGATCAGGTAAACGGAATAGTCTGTAGTCAAATCAATGTGTGAAAAACGGCTTAACAATGGCTATGAAACATATCAGACAGCATTTCACTCAATGATAGGTCATATTGGTAAACTAAATTGTTATAACGACCATAGAATTTACGAAATGCTGCCTTTAACCGTGACTGTTGAAACCCCTGCAACAACAACTTGTCTGTAAGTAGCTTACCTCGATTCAAAAACTGATCATACGCAGAACAAGCTCTTGCGTATCGAATAAGTTGAGAGACATACACACCATATGCAGGTGATGATGGAATATTGCTACATAAATATGGGAAGTTGATGGAGAAGCTGAAATCGTCCCGTTTGTCATAAAGTTGAGTAGTTAGTTTGCCGTTAATGTCAATGTTCTAAGTCTGAGACGGGCATTGAGCATGACATCCACACTTGTAGATTCCCCAAGTGTGTTCCATAATACATGTTGAGTTATTTCAAATGCTTCTGGTGGACTGTTAGTCACCAAGGGTCTCTACAGCCCAGTTTCTATGGACTATGTTACTAGCTTGAAAATACAGTTATATTTTTACTTGCAGTGGTAAAATTAGAAATTTATATCAAAATTAAGGATTATCTTGCTCAGGCATAGCTCTGATCCTTCGAATTATTTGGCTCCAGTCTTTGGCACTACATTATTAACTTTTTTAAGGTTGTAATATCATGTTTCGGATTTCCTACATTTTGGTTTGAGCATCATTGAAGAGACATAATTTGTCGATATGCGCATCTGGTGCATCAAAATTGGTACCGTATATGATTTATAGGTTAAAGAACGACAGATTTGTGACTCGGATCACTTAAAAATGCTGTGTTGATCATCAGAATATTTCAGTGGCTTTCAAATTGGTGAAATGAAGATAGACAACAAAAAACTTTCTTTCATAATTATAACAAATAGATAAAACTTTTTCAGGCTGTATCTCTAGATGTAGAAGCATACTTAATATTCGTACTTTTACTCTTTCCTTCCAGGTGTCTCCAGGATTTAACATGTTTTATGATTTGCG
>CAJDSM010051349.1:3704-16638 GCA_903981925.1 Ostrea lurida | reverse complement strand
AATGAAATAGACTTGATCATTTTCTACCTATAATATTATCCTAATTTTGAAGATATACACTATTTTAATGCATTAATTAGCAGGATTATTATAAATGAAATAAGACCCCCTNAGATAAGAATATTTCCGTTTTCCATTTTTGCATTAGCAGGATTATCATAAATGAAATAAGACCACCCCGCAATAAAATTCTAAACGTCCATGTACAAAATAGGTTCCTTGTTGTAAAAGTATAGCGCCAAATCTAATTGACTGCACCAGGAAGTATTTACTTCTGTTCTGATGCTGTGTATCATTTGTGTTCAACATGAAAGACGTACTGGTAAGTCTATTTCAAGGTCTTGTAGCTGATATCCAAAATGGGGCATTTAAAGCATATTTATTTCTTTTTCTAATTTGATATAACGATGTTTGTTTTATCAATTTGTACGTAGTTCGGGACCAGCCCGATCCGTTAACAAGTTATTTGATTTTTATATCAACATAGTCTATATAATTTAACGCACACATTTACAGAGTCATAGTGGTCTCGTGGGCCGTCCTGTCTTTGTGAATTGTATCCGCATATGACTGCGTCCAGGTCAATGCCACGAATAGACTATTGTCGAGTTAACTAAGTCACAGGATGTGACCTTTTCTCTGCCTGATTCTTGAAACAAGAAAGACGTTTTCACGATCACTCTTTTGAATCCACATCATCCGTGAGATTCCCAGCGAAAATGCCACCAGTTAGACAAAACGTGTGATCGGACGCCTAGAAAAGGAGAGAGGACATCCGGGGTGCCATCCGAGGAACAGGAATGCGTGCCAAACCAGAATCATTGTGCCTCAGTCGTTAACCCGGATCCACGCTAGATCAGCCATTGGTCTGCCCAGGTTTCCGATGACTTAGGTCCCTTCCTTAGCGTCCATCAGTCCTTTTGGCATCCGCTCGAATTTGGTGAGTTCGTCTCACTTCAATCTTTATGCTTTTAAGTCTGGCATTCTTCCTCCGGCGCTTATACCCCGGTAAAATAACAGATCTTCACGAAAACCCACCAGCCCGTGCCGGGCTGGGTAAATTCGACGGGCTTTGACAGTTGCATGCTTTAATTATCTTGCAGCAAGTTTTGTTTGGGTATGTGGAATTCGGCATGTGCTCTGAACGATTTTCGTGTTAACTAAATAACATCCAACTTTGGGACACGATCATAGACCGTCTCTTCAACAAAAAACTACTGTACTGAGAATTATGATTCGCGGCATATTCATTAGAAGGGGCGTTTGTGCATGGTCAACCTTAAGTCCATTCATATCTAGATAGCTTAGCAAGTGGAATTCCGCCTTCTTGATTGTTAATTTGTAGACAATTCCCCACATGGAACAGGGCATCTAATATAGCCGGACATCATAGGCGCATTCATTTGCTTTGAGTTAGGTTGATTTTGTTCTTACGTCCCACGAGAATATTTCACTCTATGGAGACGTCACCAATGGCCGGTGAAGGCTGCAAAATTTAGGCCTATGCTCGGCACACAGGGCCTTTGAGCAGGAGGGTCTTATTCGTTGCACCACCTGCTGTGACACGGGGCCTGTTTTTTTTTTTTTTTTTTTTTTTTTTTTTTTTCCGGTTCCATTTACTCTCGAATGGACCGCCCCATTGGACCTTGGTTCTAACCCCGACCGCAGAAATCCCCAGCGGTTTCCTTTTGAAAGGTAGGGATTCAAGATCCTATTTTGTCAGTGGCGATTCGTGTTATGGCGGCTAATTCTTTGTTTCTTTAAGATAGGATGCCAATTTTGACCACAGACATATCGATACGAGACGTTATTTGATGAGCGATACTTTGTTTTGTATTCCACTCTGTTTCAGACGTCAGCCATTACCGGTGGTATGCAGGTGGACCTGTGCATGGACACTCGTGCTTTGGCCAGTGGAGGTTTGTTGTTGGTGTTTTTTTTTGTTTTTTTTTGGTTTTTTTTGTTTTTTTTTTTTCTCGTGCCACAAGTGCCCTGTGCGGGGCCCTCCTGTTTTTTTTGCGAGGTCTGAACACGAGGGATACCAAAAAAACAAGTACCGGTAAATCTGAAATCAACGTCGTGCGTATCGTATAGTCTTATGTGTTGAACCGAATCGCATGGCCTACCCCGTTTAAAAGGAGAACAAAGAAGTTACCCGGCCCAGAACGAATCTAGCACGACAGCGAAGTATACCAATTGCGAAATCCCTACACTCAGGGAAGGTAACCCGGTGGGGGCCCCCTCCGCCGCGTTGAGATACCAGGTGTTCTTACCTCGCGCGGCGCCCCGGTCATTTCGAATGAGGACCGGAAAACGAATAATGAGACCAAAAAAAGAAAAAAAAAAAAAAAGAAAAAGAGGAGGCCCCGTGTTCAGACAGCCAGGTGTGGCAGATAAAGAGGTGCGTGCGTGCTCATCAAGGCCCGTGTGCCGAGCATAGGCCTAATTTGTGCAGCCTTTCACCGCATTGGTGACGTCTCCATATGAGTGAAATATTCTCGGTCTGGGAACCGTTAAAACCCAAACATAAATATGCAAACTATCATGCTCCAAAAGTGCTCCTACAAATCGCCATTGGCTTTGGCCGATATGACTGTCCAGGACGCTACTCTTTGGATAGCCCTGGTGCCCAGTGGGAACTTGTTCTAACCAGAGAATTAACAAGTCAAGAAGCCTGCGCCGGATTCCAACTTGGCTATGAGCGATCTGGCCGGTGAATGGTACTTTAGGTCTGACTCATGCACAATACGCCCCTGTCTAATGGAATCATGTCCCTGCGAAATCCATACCATTCTTGCAAAGGTACCAGGTAGGTTTTATTGTGAGGAAGAGGTCTATGATTTCGTGTCCCAGTTTCCGGACTGTAATACTTCAGCCTATTTAGAACACCGAACCATGCTGATTACATGAGCACATGCCCGAATTCCACATACCGGCAATAAACAAAAAACCTTGCTGCAAATAATTAAGCATGCAACTTAAGTTCACAAGCCCGTTTCTCGAATGTTACCCCAGCCCGAGGACCGGGGCTGGATGGGTTTCAGTGAAGACTGTTATTTAACCGGGGTACATTTAAGCGCCCGGCCAGAGAAGCATGACAACTTAACAAGCATAAAAGATTGAAAGTGAAGCGACTCACCAAATTCGAGCGATGCACAAAGGACTGTAATGTGGACGCTAGGAGATGGGAGCCTATCATCGAACCTGTGGCGCGTGGCAGCAATGTGGCTGATCTAGCGGTGACGGATTAACGATGTAGGTCATCTCTATATGATTTCTTCCGGTTAATGAGCACCGCATTTCCCTCTGTTCCTTTCGGATGTGCACCCCGATGTTCTCTCTCCTTTTCTTTGGCGTCCATGATTAAACGTTTTGGTCATATACTTGGTGGATTTCGCTGGGAGTCTCACGGATGATGGTGGATTCAGAATTAGAGTGATTCGGGAAAAGACGTTCTTTCTTTGTTTCAAGACAAGAGCAGCCCTAAAAAAGGGTCAACATTCCGGTGACTTTAGAGTTAAGTCTCGACCAATAGTGCTATTCGTGGCATTGCACCTTTGACGCTGTCATTTGCTGCATACGAAATTCAAAAGACAGGACGCCCCACGGAGACACTATGACATTCGTTTAAACTGGTGCTAATTTAATAGTAGACTATTTGATATAAAGATCAAATTAATCTTTGATTAAACGGATCGGGCGTGTTCCGAATCATACGTACTTAAATTGATATCATCCCGCTTCGACCTATCCCATTAAGTGTGAATATTCTTGTTATCAATAATTTTTCGCTGATTTTTTATCAACCAATATTTCACTGTACAGCATAAACATTTGTTTATCATAGGTTTATCACAGCAAAAATACATACTTATCTAGACTGATCTTGATAAAACCGCTCTAGATCTGACGGATGTAACAATCTTAACAGAGTAACAAGTAGGATGTGATTTTAGATACACAATTCTCGCGCATAAATTGTTCCATAATATGAGAGAATTGATTTGAGCACGAAGATGGCGACGTAGGATGGACCACTATTTCCACTGGCCCACAAATTCTCGACATAACAATATGGAAATATATTTAGGACTGCTTTGTAATTAGTCATCCAAAATTTGTCTATGGCACTGAGTTTTTCCCATCGAATCGCGCGATTAATACCCTTTATCCTAGAAGGGACTACGAGCAAAGTTTCCCAATTTGAAGCGAGTCACAAACACGTTTGTTCCGGCGCGTCGAACATCTTTTTATGTATTAGTCCAAGATCCACGTCCTTGATGTTGAGGTGATTTCAAAACCTCGCACGAAAACTTTTTCAAGTATCTAGTCGAACGTCATGTGGTTGTACGTTAACAAAAAGTACTGGTAAAGATCGGTTAAAAAAAAGACCAACCATAGCCAAGGTGATTTAATGAATATTAAAGTAAAAGGGTGAGATATGTTTATACCTCTATTTAATAATCGGTTGCTCCTTGCCCACATTGAATTTCAAGTGTGTCCGGTATGAATAGTGACCAGGCAAAATATGTTGTAATGTGTTAGTTTCCATAACAATCACCATATGGCATGCTCGATGACCAGCGATTGTTATGTAGCTGTTCTTGGATTAGGGACCATCTCAAAACTAAAGTGATAGGCAGAGTGAATTGAAATTGTAAAATATCTGTTATTGTCTGATTTCGACGTATTTGCTCTATTCAATACTCTGTTGAATAGATGATATTTTATACCCAAGTTATACCATTCACGACTAGCCTTTGATCAGAGGCAATAAATATCAAACCACTGAAACGATAGTACAGTAAAAATACCACATCTCAAATGTCGGAGGGGACTTACGAAAAAACTTCGAGAATATCCGGGGGTTCGGAAGATATCCCAAAATCATGTCTTTGACATGTGTGTGTTTATTGAACAGGGGATCGATTTTGATAGCAGTCATATGGGTCTTCTACTATTATAATATTCAAACACGTTATGTTGTTAGTGCAATACAACGTTGATAAATGATCAAACCACAATTAACCCCCTCCTATATTGTTTGTATTATCAAATACATGTTTTATGAATATAACATCTCCATATTCGATAATATTACGTGTTACTTTCCCTACCTCGCGGCCCTATACCGAGGAAATTATAATCATAAAGTTCTCCAATTTCCAGCCAGAGCACGTATTTTGTTCATGAAAGTTTAACCAGACCTCGGATATTTCCTTTGGTAAGGAAATTTAGAAATAGCTCCGCGGATGTTTAGAAAGATAAAAAATCCAAAATATGTGTTACTACTAGCTTTACTCTCGGGTTAACTCAGCACTGCCGCGCAGCCGCGTGGATAAATATAAGGACTGTACGAAGGGCCTGGTAATAACAAACATCGAATTACTTGTTAAAAAAGAGTGATTTTTGAATGCGGGGTATATTTAGAATCTCTGTCTTGTCTAAAAAAAAACCGAAATGAAATATGAGAGTAATAATTTTTAGGCATTGTCTGCATGAAGTTAGGTCCCGGATTGGGGGGTTCAACAAGCTCAGTGGTTTACTGCACTAGGACGAATGGAAATCAAGGGTTGCCGCCGCATCTTGGGACTTAACTATCTGGTTGGCATGCTTAAGTTTTCTATCTACACGTTCATAAAGTGTGTTTGAAAGAAAGCATTTTTGCCCTTGAGGGGATATTGAACCTATCAAGTGGCCATGAGCACGTCAATTATAGAACAGATGTCGTGTAAAACAAAACGTCTTGATCACTTTGTTGATTTTAGCACGTGCAAACAGCCTGTGTACATGTATTATGCTTATATTATGTTATGAATATTCCGATTTAAAAAGAAAATGATTGGCTGTTTTTCAAGATACATTTGTAATTAATTATTCACAATATTTGTAAGTTATGCATATCTCCCACAAGCTTACGTTTCCGTAGTAATTTCTTTGAGATAGATTTTCACTTTACTTAGGTGAAAAAGTATGGCGTATTCTCCGGTGAAAACGATTACCAATTTTAAACCTGTGGGAATTTAAGTAGTCCTATTAATTTTTGTGGCATAATAAAAATGAAAAAAGATGTGTTGAAAAAAAATACGTCCTTTTCGGCAATGTAGAAATAAAAATTTCCCAGTGCCACGCTACACTGTACACCCACACTTGCCACAACAATACGATTCAGATATCTTCGTGTTGTGTTATTATCTCTATTATCGCTAATTATTGTTTGTAACGGCTCTTTAAGCGTGCATAATTGATCGCTGTTTCTAGAACAAAACAAGTACTTTCTCGCCTTCTCGAGTGACCCAATTGACACCTATTGACGTCACATAATGGCGCGGTAAAATCGTCGATAAAATATGCATATTCGGAAATTCAACTTTGAAAAAGTATATGTAAGGCAAAGAGATAACGAAACAGTGCATCAAGTCTCGTAAGTTCCTAATAGAATACAAAAAAACAAGAGTTGGGCAATCACGGACCTCTAGGACAACCAGGACGGTTGGGATCAGGTGCCTAGGAGGAAGGTGACGCATCCCCTGTCGCCGCCGGGTCACTACCTCGTCTCTCGTTTGGGAGTCCATAGTCTTGATCAGAGGTCGGTGGTAAAACGGTCCAAAGAACAATTGCCGTAGTCAATCCTGCAGCTCCGCTCGCTGGAAAACCCCGGAGTCGGCCTCATAACCGACTTAACAAATGCTTGAAACAACATCACGGACAGCATCAAACCTTCAATTGTTAGATCAAATATTGACGAAAGCTTAATTGTGGTATAACGGACATAATTTTACAAGATTTGCCTTTATAGCACGTGACTGTGTAAGACCCCGTGGCGGAACAAGCAAGGCTTGTTCTGTATAGTAGCTTGCACTCGATTTCAAAAACACCCGCTGATCGTACGCAGAACAGCTCTTGCGGTATCGAATAAGTTGAGAGACTACACAACCATATGCAGGTGATGATAAATACTTGCGACAACAGTTATGGGAAGTGTGACGATGAAGCAAGGCTGAAGAGTCCGTCCGTTTTGTATATAATATATTGAGGTAGGTTAGTTTGCCGTTTATGTGCTGGATTATTGTTCAATTTAAAATATCCAATTTACGAAGGCAGACATGGACTATCTCTTGGGTTGGTTGTCTCTTTAATTTTCAATAGGTTCGTTTGGATATATTGAAATCATACATCGTGGTAAATGAAGCCGTGTTATGCTCATTGATTAACGAGATCATATGGTCCTTCCCACAATCTATGGTTCCATTTGTATGTCGCCTGAAGACCCATCTCGAGTCATAATCGGACACCTATGTAATTCTGTGACGATAATCTGGCTTGCATATTTGGGTACTTTTAATTCTTTAACTATTGACTTCTAATGGCAGATCTGGATCAGACTACGAGTATTTGACTAAGCGATAGGAGTATGATTCTGACTTGCACATTCCGGCTCACACATTTGCCTTATTCGTATTAGAAATAGTGACACGTATCACCTTGCTTATTGTGTGTACTATTCTCCCAGTTGATTCGTATACGCAAGTAGCATGGCTAATGCGTTTGGTTTGTGTGATTTCCGTCGTCTTTTTAACAGTGTCCGATTAGGAGGCCAACTACTAACAAAAAAGTTGATGCTGCAGGTTGTATAAACGATCTCGTTTAATTTGTCATCACTTTTCGCAAATTCTACGGTCGCTCATATGACCTGTTTGTGGCGAATTGCAAAACCGGTTAGTCACTAAGTTCTTAATGTTGGTAACTTAATGCCTCTGTTATGCAGTACCTTTGCTATAGACTGACCTCTTTACCTATCTAGAAACTGTGGAATTGCAACGATAGCGCTTGATGCACTTGGCGTATTCCAGTTGGAAGTTGATTAGTATACTTAATTTCAACTCTGTTATTCCCCTAGAAAAGATTTGAATAAAACAGAAAGTGCTGGGAAACCGCTTTTCCGGTATAACAATAATTTCCTATGCATTACTGTCGAAAATTGGAAAAGATATGCCTCGATGTTATGCATTTTTTAACTCCAACTTCTTTAATAGGAGAAGCCTTTCCCAACACTTTGCAGTTGTGACGTAAAGTTAATTTTTTTCTTCAATATCAAAAGGGTCGGCCTTGTATTTAGTCGATATTGTTGCAATTTGTTGTCAATTCAGTACAATCTTTTTTTGTTAATTCTAAAATTACAACATCGCCGTATAGTAACACGGTTGTATAAATAAACAACAGTTTTGTTGATACCAATGTAAGAATCCTACTCGTTATCCGAAGTATGAATTTCGGTGTGATTTCACTCTTCGAAGATTTTTCTTTGAGATATAGATCTTAGTCATTGTAACATAACAGTTATATGATTGTTTATGCATGCTTTTTTCGCTGTTTATCTTCCCCATGCTAATGGGACGTGCCTTAATTCCCCCGTTTTGAGTACGAAAACACAAAAGATCTCCAAGTCGGCGAATCCAAAAACCCAACGATACTCTGCTTTTTACTGTTCAAGACGTGATCTCCAATCTCCCCTCTTACGAGGTACGTTTCGATTAATCCACTTCACCACAGGAGCGTTTCTCACCAGCAACCGATTTAATATCTATATACTAGTATATATATATAGTATTATAATGATTATATATAAAGTTTATAGTAGTATATATATCCTTTATATATATAGTACATTTAAAACTTTGGTTCTTTTATTATCTTTTATAACGTCCACGCATTCTTTATCACATCAAAGAGGAACAGAGCAGAAATGCCATAACCAATAACACAGAAGATACTTACTTCTAGCTAGTACCCCCCTCGCAAGACCCCGATTTTCAGCAATCGCATAATGCTCATTAGACAAGAAAATGTCTTCATGTATTCACATAATGTCACTGATAAGTTAGTAGAAATAACGTATAAAATATGCGTATGACATTTGTCCCTGCGAAGGCAGAGCTGTAATATTGTACGTCATGACCGTGAATTTCAATTTCCTTGTTGACTGTTTCATAATCGGGTGCAAAGTTCGCACGAGGCCTTCATTGTATAGTTAGCACCTCTGGATTCATTGTTATTGTGAGCCTTACCTTAACCCAGCTGGAGTAGCGCTTGAATTCCGCCTCCACCTCATACTTTGAGGATTATGATATATATCTGGTTGGGGCTTCATTTAATGCCCGTCAAAAAGGAAAAACAGTTGTGTTTCTGGTTTCCCTTCAGAGTGAAATAATATATTTTTCACTGCCTTCCCTAAAGAATATTTTATATTTTCGTCAGTTTGAAAGTGGTTGCCCCGAAATGACTGAATGATTTTTCACTCTCAGGAATATGTCAAGCTAAACGCTCCACCTCCTCCGATTCACTTAAACTGCCCTAACTTTTAATTCACACGACTACGTCACAGGGGTAGTATGATTAATAGGCACCTGGATATGCTTAGATACCTCTGTTGTGACCCATGTCCTGACAGAACAAGAGGTCGCTCTTACTCTGCTAGAGCGAATACACACGATTCTCGCACCACGGCAGTGCTCTGTCTGAAAAAACCTTCAACAATTGATTCTACCACGAGAAAGAATAACATGCTGTGTGTTACAACCCCGATACTTTGCATAACATGGGATACATAATTGGTGTTCTGTTATGGTAATATTAATAATATCTTGGATACATACAAGCAACAATTAAAGGTGAGATACAGCGTAATCATTTGAGAATCACCTGGGTAGCCTGAGGAGGAATAAAGATTTGCTACCCTGTTTATCGCGGGCACCGTACCCTACACCTTCTGAAATAATCGCGTTGGATCTGCCCCACAAATCTTCTAGATACAGAAATAATGCGATGCGTGCGTCAATGATCCCCACGCTAAAAAAAGTAGCTGACCCAAAACCTATAGGTAGAAGAGACGCCA
The DNA here is from genome assembly GCA_903981925.1 of Ostrea lurida. Classification (NCBI taxonomy): domain Eukaryota; kingdom Metazoa; phylum Mollusca; class Bivalvia; order Ostreida; family Ostreidae; genus Ostrea; species Ostrea lurida. The sequence goes on along the minus strand of CAJDSM010051349.1, from coordinate 6,743 downwards.
ACAGCCCTTGGCAATATAGTCTCTGTTTTATCTTAATATACCCTGTTCCTGTAACAGATTGTGTTGGTATTCTATGACATACCATAAAGATTTACCGGATTACGGATACTACATCCTGCATTGTGTAAAGTGTATATATAAATTTATATGACTGTTTATATCTCCTTAGATTCACGTACATGGATCCTTAACCTAGTGGTTATTTACTAAACTTATTTATAGACAGATATGCTCCAGTCAATGTACTGTACAAGGAGCCATAGGTGAAACGGTTTTCCGACGTATGCAAGAATTTTTAATTCGTTATGTGTTTTGGCGATTTTTAATGTCTTATATTGCATTTACTAAGGGACATGTTCTCGATAATTCACACAAACCACCTCGTCCTTGCCCAGAGATGCCAGGTGTCGAGTTTTCGAAGAGAGATACTAGGAGGGCACCCATTTAATTCTCGTTTGTCATGTAAATAGATAAAACATGTCGGATGAAAAAGCAGATTTGTTGTCTTTAATTAATACAAGATTTCTTTTTGGATGCGCGAGTTTATTGTTTGCCACTTTAATCATTTCTGTTTTAAAACATATTTCCCATCCGCGCAGTTCCGACCTGTGAACAAAACCATGGTTACGAGCCTGTTTTACAGAATATGATATGTTTGAAAATGGTTTCATACGAAATTGTAAGAACAAGTTCAGTATACTGATTTGACTCTTGCTTGTGTGGACTGTGAGACCGCGGGTTAAACGCAGGATATGGCTACCTCTTCCTAAGCGCCTGATCCCACCTCTGGTTTGCCAAGTCTTCTGTGTTTTGACGTAACTCTTGCTTTTTGTAGAGATTGACACAGTTCATCTTTGCATTGTCATTATACATAAGCTTATTGTAGAGATTGCATTGCGGTTGTTTTGTTCAACAGAAAGGTAGTCTTGTGACCGATTGTTAGTTGTTACATTTTGTCCTTCCCCTAAACTTTGAAACTATATCCGTGGATTGTAGATCCCTTCGCCCCGAAATTTTTATATACAATATTCATTAAACATTTAATGCATGTTCATATTTACTTTCCTACATGTTTCTCGATTAATCCTACCAATATTTACATTCAGTGTTATTTTTTCCGAGTTTCATTTGAAAATGCACTGGTCCGATAAAGAGCATTCAAATTCTTTAACCCACTCTGAACCGAGTCAGCGGCGTATTGATAAACAATGTGAACTGGATACACCCGTATGTGAGCCCATATTATTTTGTTGATCATGGTATACGGTTTTTTTGTAGTAATCTATTCTCTAAAAATAAGTGTATGGAAAATTTTGGTCTAACAATTGCCTATGAGAAACTACATCTATTGATCAGCATTTATACCCTAACCCTATGGGCAGGCCATATATGAGCTACCCTAGTATTGTTTTAACGAACCATCCCTAGATTTGCAAAATTCGGCCTTTAAAAACATTGGACTGTTGAAACCCTTGCGATCAGACCAATTTCTTACCTATTTAAAGTAGCTAGGGTTATCGAGTAAAAAAAGACTTTAATCAACACACAACAAGCTTTGTTGGTATCTGACATTACAGTATGACAGACACTACCATCACCTATTGCAAGCAATCATGGATTTGCGACTACGGCAATTAGAACTATTGGGAAGTTGAGCGACTGGACGACAGCTGACCATCTTTCCTTGTCTGCCTAATAAAGTTGCGTTGTTTAGTTATTCCTATTTAATGTCCTGTGTTCAAATGAATATCTAGTCCCCATAGAAACAGACACTGGACTGCCTATCATTGTGGCATTTGCCCCTAGTATTACTTTCTAGATCGACCGTGATGAATATTATCGTTCTGACCCACATATGAAATGAAAACTATAGCATTATGTTTGTACAATATTAATCTTGAATATCGAGATTAAAAGCCCTCGCTAGAAATTTTGCTACAAAGTAGTAGGCTTTCTTTTCTGAATGGATAACCCTATCCTTCATTCAGGCGACATATCATGATAAAAAAATTTGCATGATCAGTGGTCTGTTGATACATTTGGATTGATGAATAAGATGTTTTTTGGTTTGTTTTTTTGTTTGTTTGTCATTTTCTCCTCAGTGGTATAAAAGGTTACCCCCTTTTCAGTGATGCGTTGTTTGTTCCTGTTTCGCTACTATTCTGCATGGCGGATGTGGTATGCAAGAGAGGCATATGACTATCGTCCTGGTAACCGATCTCCCTTTTTATTTTTTGGTGTGAGGATGGCGTGAGGATACGTTCTCTCTCTTCCGTAAAACTCTCGATCGTTTTATTATTACTTTGATAGCTATACTATGGTCTGCTTTTTTAAACAGGCCGATTGATCGATCGAAAGAAAATATTATCCTGTCCCTAATATAGGCCTTTTAGAAGCCACTCCCTTAATGATACCGTTGATCATTAGCGATAGTTCTCTAATTTTATAATCCTGTACGAAAATGACCCCGATCAGGTGGAAACACGTTTACTTAGTGACCATACATAAGTAAATTTGAAAGATATAAGCTGTCTGCATTCAGAAAGTGATGATATGGCAAAATTTTGGGGAACTGAAAGAACATATCGTGTAACAAACAAAGTTAAAGCTAACCACTATAGCATAACGCTTTAGGATAACCTAATTTCGGAGCCATTAACAAACTGGTTTGTCGGTATTCTCGGGGCGATTTTGTTTTATATAAAATTCTAATTAGGTCATGGCTACAACCTGGGGGAATGTAGCCGAAAAGCAGGTATCCATATAGTGGTCTCCGGTATGAGCTGCAAAAAAATTATATACAAGCGCTGCAATCATCCCTTTGTAGGGTTTTGTAATATTTATAGCGTGTCTAAAATCTAACACGTATTATCTACTCTTTAAATCCTTAAATAAGTTATTAACTCAACAGGTTTACTTATGTGTGTATTTGGTCACTGACTATATGAAAAAAGTGATTAAAACTAAAACCAAAATATGATCAAATGACAGGAAAGATTTGCTCTATAAAAAAGCGTTCCTTCTTATGTATGAAGCTCG
>CAJDSM010051348.1:17697-30832 GCA_903981925.1 Ostrea lurida | reverse complement strand
CTTACTGACATGTAAGGTGGTTTTTGAATTATAATCCGGCAGTTCGGCCAGTTGGCTTTCAAGAGGTAAACGGCGTAACCATAGACCCATGCTGTCATATTCTACCCCTAAAATGTCAAACATGTAGTGGGTTCCACGGGATCTGTCATTTAACTTGGGATTCTCCGAGGAATTCCAGCACAGACACTATGAAAATTAACAATGCATATCTTAAAATTTAGAAGCGCTAGAATTTCCTCGAATTGAAAAATCGTACCAGGTAGTGTATGGGCATTTTTAATGTTGATTTTTTTTTCATTACATGGTAACCAATGTAATAAAAGCACTAAATTTGCTAAATAGTGCGCAAGAAAGTTTTGGAAGCGAAAGGCAAATATTTGTGAGATAGTATTTGTCATGAAAGCTCAATAACCAGCAGTCAAATTCTTTGGTAAAATAGGTAACAAACGGAACGGCACTCTTAAGGGCAGTTTTTAGCGAGTTAATGCGGCCTATGTACCATAGTTGTTGTCATCTATGCCGTTCGCTGTGTTGCTATATTCAACAGGAACAATGTATGGGGTCAATGTAATAAATTAAACAGTGTCAAAGTCTGGATAGGACAGGTGGTGATTAATCGAAAGTTTCCCCTGTCTTATCTGTGAGCACAAACTACTGGGGGAAACCGAAATGTGGAAATGGAATGGATCAAAACCACCACCATTCCATCCCATTGATACCTCTTTTTAAGGAGTTTTGGTTCACGACCTGAGGAGTCTCTATGGCAGATTTTAAGATTTATAACATTCCCTATATGGATTCTAGGGGCTGCATAGTACAATGGAAAACCAAACTTATAAAAACCATTCAAAAATTCGAGCATGTCAAACTCAAATGGAAAATAAAGCCAATTAAACACACAATTCACTGTAATTAATGTGGCTAAAACCCGATGATCATACAGAGGAGTGACCATGCTATATCTGGCCTGGAGGGGCAATCGGGTTTTGCGGTGGGACGCCCACATTTAGCACATTTCTGCTTTATTTTATCTGCAGGGGTTAAAAGTACAGGAGACCCTTATTGAAAGCAAAGCATTACCCGCTGGACTTGGGTTTTCCATGTGTCTGGCTTGGGCCTAATTCAGGACCCTCCACCCTGGGTAAATTCTACTCTGAGGAGTTGAGAACGGGTTTCCTTGATTTATTCCGAAATGGGAATTTGGTTCCTGCCAATTACCCTGACGTGCATTTCCTTTTCTGGTGAGAGATTGGGATATTACTCCTGAACCTGGTGATAAAACATGACCAAACTCAAAATCAATACCCCCATGATGACTAGGAATAGGGCTGCCGCTCTTTCTTAAGACGGGAATTGCTCATCATACTTTCACCCAGCCCAAATGACCGGTTTAAATAGCCGCAACCTGATATTGCGCATGTAATTCCTGAGAACTTCTTCAGCGAACTTCTCAAGACATATGACATGTTTGATTAGGAATACATTTGTCCAAGGGTGTATGTTGTTGAATGGGATTTCAAAATGGTAGTTTTTTGCACGGACCAGCTGGTCTTCTTAATATCTAACTACCTTGTGAAATTATCGTTTCTAAGTCAATGTCTGTTTTAGCATATAATGCCTTAAAGTCGTGTTAGTCCGCCCATATTTTGCCCGGATAGTTTTGGGCACAGTGACTGCCCTTACTGGGTCACAAATACTAAAAACTCCGCTGATGGGCGACTCCCTTTGCGCCTGTTCTCCAACATTAAGACCCACCTATACATTGGTCTTGGCATATTATAACTTAAGCCCGAGTGACTTTCGCATAGCATACGAATTACAGCAAATGCAAATGGTTCGTACCATGCTTGACCTTAAAATGACCCTGTCCGCCGGAAACGGGAATCATCCAGGGAGGTACCGAGCATGTGGAAACGCTTGATAAGAATCTGCTGCGTCCGTTGCCGTATCTTGATAGTTCGGCGTGTTCGGAAGTTCATTCAACAGATAGGCCCTATCTGTTAATCGATCGATATAGTCGACGGCCAAATGTGCTTCATGTGCTCCTGGCTTGCACTGTTTCATCTAAAAGCGCCTTGTTGGGTGTTCTTTTACGAGTGGCTTATTCCCCAACTCCGTTTGTTTTGGCGTTTTCCCCTTTGGATTGTGGGAAAGGTATGTGTGATCGATGAGCGTGGAAAGACGTTTTCAAAGTCATGAAATTTCCAAGATGGTCTGCTTCGATGTGGCTTGAGTTATGAATCTGTATCACTGTTTCTTATTCTTTGCTTTTCATTGGGGAAAGCTTGATTAACATTGCACAATGTATATGGAAATTCGTAGGTTTCTTAGAATGTTTGACCAGGAACCAACGAGTACCGGAGTTATCGCGTTGCACTGAGATTAAAACCATACATTCAGAAATGGTGATAACAGCAATTTATTTCACTCAACATCATTTGTTTAATTCAATCTTTTTAAAAAAACTATTGGTATATAACATTGACACTGATTCCAAACACACTAGCTCTGATGATGGCCACATTGATCAGAATTACGCAAAATGCAACGATTCCTCGTTAATAGAAGGAGGTTCATAAATCTGTCACAGGGAAATTCTTAGCACAAAAAGGTATCTGCGTAGGTTTATAATGGTTTATTATCAATATTTTGACAATGACCTTGAACATGAAAATGAAACATTCACAATACTAATTCACATACATTATATTTAACTTGGACAAAATCCTCATTAAATACAATAACAATTGCTTTAATAATAAATTGTAGTTATTACCAGTAATAAACTGTTTATTTTCTCCGTAAAAGAAATTAAGTAATTGTCTTATATTTTAGTATCTCCTGTTGCAGGTTCAACTAGAAGATTGTTACTGCCCATGAGAACGTCTTGAAAGTCTTGCATCCCTAATTTTATTCATCCAAATATCAAATTCACCACACATGCGTACACAACTACCACTCCCTAAAACACTTGTTCTACAACCTTCTGATAATGCTCAACATGTCCAACAAACACCTAATTTAACAAACACTATCACAAAAACCCAACGTGACACCAAGTACAAAAAGAATCACAACACAAAATACTATGACAATACATTAAATGAAAATAATCAGTCCGTGAATGATTTAAATGATTGAATTAACAAGTGAATAATAGAATTTAATAAAATACATTTATGACATCTGAAATTTAATAAGTGATTGTCCACCTGCACATTTTCCCCTCTCAATTTGGAAATATCTCCTGCACATTTTCCTAAACGGAATTCAGATCTGTATATTAGTATGCTTAAGTAGAGATTGATAGGTTTGAGGCTAAAAAACGAACCATGAATTTTTCTTTCATTTTTATGTAATATATATGACGATTACATCGTACAAAACATTTGAAATATAATATATATAATCGACCTCGTTCTTGAGAAATCCATTTGATTTTAACACACTTCCCCGTCTTTATAAGCGCAAAAACTGGCATGAAAAATAAAAAAGAGAACAACATAGCGAGAGGAGTTTATAACATTTTTACTTGCTAAACAGTGAATCATAAACTGTTACATATGTGTGAAACAACTTTCATATAATCTATATTACACTTCAATTTCAAGTTCAACAAACATATTAATCCTGCAACAGGATGCCTCAACTAAGCTGCATCTATTTAGCTAATTACTTGAAATTGTAGCACCATATTTGGCATACAAGACATACGATAAGCTTTAACTTTACAAAAACAATACTCATCAATTTCTTATTTTATTTCATTAAGTAGTATATTTCCACGTTTAAGGCTAAATTTAAGAAAAATTGAAACGCCAAATGCGAGTTCCAATGTGAAACTAGCGAAGCAATATCGTTAACCCTACACCTTTGAACAAAGTACACATTTTCTAGAAAAGCGGGTTATTAGAAGAAGATATTACGAAAAAACCTCTAAAAATCTTTCTAAAATTCAACTATTCTTTGTTATACCTTTATAAATTAGCATGGACTCGCTGGCACCGCAAAATTAGCCCTCATTTGCTAAAAGCCATGAAGTGCTAAAGCTAGTTCTAATTTTCGACAGCAATGATGGACGTCTCAATATGAGTGAAATATTCTCGAACGGACGAAAAAATAACAAATAATCGAAACCGAAATGTATCCTATGGCAACTATAGGTAGTAAGAATAATCCTCAATGGCTCGGGGAACCCATATCGGGAACCACATTGCGTACTTCGATGTTCCAGTGTGCTTGACCTTTTGACCCCAAATTCAAATAGGGAACATATTTGCCCCATTGGGAATCTATATGTATGATATGGTGACCTAGGTAGAAGGATATGCTCTAGAAACTTTTGGAAAACCAATTGCTACTTCGATGTCCAGTGTGCTTTACCCTTTGGCTGTTGACTAATTTCAATTGGGAATATCTTAATCAGCATAGGTTCCTAATGTATGCTATGGTTGCTCTAGGTAGAAAGAATGACACTTTAGAGGCTAGAAGCCATTAAATCTACAGACGGATGGACGGACAACCGATTGGTCAGTATAACCCCACCCCATCACTTAGCTTTTGTGTGAGGGGTATAAATATAGCAACAGCTCCTGTTCATTTCAAATATCCATATTTTCAAACTGTTATCAATAGAATTAAAGAAGATATCTAAAAAGTTTTAGATGGTGAATGCCACTGTACCAAATTGAACTCTGCTCTGACGAAGAACTTACTCTACCACGGGGGCTACCACACCAATTACATTTCGGAGAAGCCTCACTGTTTTCTACATCATATGTATTTAGTTAGTATGATTACATTCTAGAAGTTCGTTGCTTATACTGAATAGACATACTATTTGCATTGAGCTCAAAAAAATGTGATCACATATTTGTTGGTTAGTTTTATTTCGTCCCACCCGGCCCCTGGAGTGCACAGTCCTGAAATTAACTAATTGTGTCCCTCTTTCTACAAAATAAAATTGCTTTTCATTTTTAATATTTATTGAAAAAGATTGGAATCATGATTCAAGAAAGAAAAGAGATGTTTTGCATATTTAGTTAAATACATTTCAAGGCACTAACCTTCTATCCAAACACCCCTAACCCTAGAGATTTTAAATAAACTGCAATCTTTTTCATAAAAAGTTATTGGGATATTAAGATTTTTCAAGTTTAATGTCATGCGCGTCCATTTTGTGCTGAAAGAAAGATAGCATTTGAAAAGATGCTTTTTAAAAGTTTACATATAATTACAGCTATTTTTAGTGCAAGTTTTGGTACCCGCCTCGGAGCCAGAACCCTCTAATCTGGGGATCACCAAATTTTATATTTGGCAGTAAGCCATTACCTTACTCTTACGATATACACTGGTTTCATTTACTTCTCTAAGATATTGTGTTGTAAAGAAGACGTTGTAACTATGGGAGAATTTTTGTCTTCCCACGCCTAAGGCTCCGGGGCACAAAATTCGTTAAAATTTAAAAAATGTAGGTGCCCCTTGTCCCAAAGATGCTTCATACGGAATTTGAAAAGAATATTAAGATACGACGTAGTTATAGAATGATAAGTTAAAAATGGGTGCAAATGTTAACGTTCTAAGCACTTATTGCAACGATGATGGACCAGAGACCTTAATTGCAACAGGGTCTCATCTTTAGGAATTAACTCAGTGTGAGCCTATCAACAAAAGAAAACTTCACAAAACGGCGTTTTTTTTCTTAATTTGATAAATTATTCATTATACACAAGGTTTGAAGAGAATAGACATGAGTGTGAATAACACAACATATTAATTATACTCGTACACGATGAATGCAGCATTGTATAACTCATTTTTCGCTAATTTCTGTATTGATTTTGGTCTGATGTAAATGGGGAATTCATTGAAAATCTACAATTATCAACTTAGTTCAAATATGCATTTGACAAAAATTGTGTATACATCGAAGATTAAAAGGACGATTGTGAAATAAAGTGATATTTAAATCCCGTCCTATGAGAGCAGTGAAGCATAGAAGATAGGAAATGTCATGTATCTCTCTAAGCAACTTGGTTGATAGTTTAAATAAGAATATTTTTCTTATGTCTCATTATGGTTGAACTCTTACACAATTTATGAACGAACGTGTTAGATCACTAAACCGAGCATGAGCGAAGCTTGTGTTAGAATATATACATATCTCCATATACATTCACTTTCGTAAAGATGATTCAGAATTGGGACCTTTATAACGGTTTTGAATAATATAGACACACAAACCTATTCCCAACTTGACTCCCATGTATATAAGATATAAGTCGGTAAAAGTTATATTTTCTGTCTTAATTTTCGAAATTATTAAACCGTATATACATAAAATTCCTAAAATAGTTATATAACGCAAACTGAAATGTGTCTGGTGCTTATTTTTATAATTTGCAGGATGGAGAATAAATTCATGTCAGATATTCATCCTACCATGTCCAAATTCGATCTGTGACTTGTATGAGTTTTATAGTTATAAAGAGATATACCGAAAAACCACATGAGCTTATTATGTGCCTATAATAGCACTGGCGCGAGCGCTGCGTGTAGATCAGAAGTGACCGAAAGTCTTCAAGAGTAATTTAACTTTTTTGCATAGTTTTGTCAAAATACTATTAGGACCTTTAATGATACATTGTTCCGACGCCATAGCATGCACAAGTCTGGTATGACCGGAGTTCATTCAGGTATGAAGATTGATGAGTATAATTGAATGTGAATGCAACTGCTGCTGCGACAATAAAACAAGACAATCAAAGATGACGGAATTAAAGTATTCAACAATTTACACCAGACTCTTACCCATGAGGAGATAAGCCATGTAGGGATTGGTTTTGGCCACACTTGCTGCAGGAAATTTTTTCCCGTTCCGAATAAGGTTATAGTGTGAACATTTCGGTGAATCTTAAGTAATTTAGTTATGAAGAAGTGCGACTCTTATAGCTGTACATGAGATGCATTATTGGAAAGCGCACAACTGTTGTTTTGTATTCTTTTATAATATCCATTCGGTTCGTGCGATAGAGCTTGTAAGAGTATTTTCTGTTGAGTTCTAATGAGTTTTGCATTAAAGTGAGAGATAAAAATCAGCTTTGAGCCCATACTACATAAGCTGTTACTAAACACCCTCTCATCTGTAATTTATTTGTGTCCGTCTTAAACATATGTATTGGTTCGGTAATCCATGTTACGCTCGATAATAAATTACTTAATCTTTCGTGGTCATGGTTCAGTTATCACGTGTTGTACAGTACTGTATACATTAGTCATAGCACATCTAGTGTAACCACAGACTCTCCTTCTGTACCAGCTTACCTAGTCGTGTCAAATAGGCCTATCGTCGTATTCTCTGCTGACGGAATGTCTGTTAATCCACCCGCTCGCTGTATGCTGGATCTCCTATCTTACTACATTAGTAACGTAAATAGACATGAATTCTATATTAACTAGTTTATTATTGAGTTATCACATTGGCCATATATTTATGCACAAAGCAAGATCAGCGCGCGCCAATATGAGATGTATCGTTGATATGGAATCGATCAATATATTACCTTTTTGCCATACTGCGAATGTTTAAAGTAGGGGTGAGAAAATGAGTGAGGTTATAGAGACTAATGCATAGACAAAACCGCAATAAGACAGATGACGAGAGAGAGAGGCACTTCATAATTAAACGCGCTTTCGCCCTGCCGCAATGGATACCAATAGCAGTATTATTGATAATTGAGATACCTACATCTACACACAGTATAGGATCCGTGCCTAACGTAAAAATCTTGGCAGGTAAATTATAATATCTCACAACGGTCAGCGAAATTAATAAACGACTTAGGATAAATCAAAGACAATATTTAAAGTTATTTATCATTGAATGCGTGGGAGCTTATGTCTCGTAAAGCGCCTTCGAAATATTTATACATGGTTAGCCTTTTATTGACGTTGAATTTAATTAAGCCGCAATTCTTGAGTAAGGTACAATCGATATTAAAGTCTCAGTTTTTTCACCTAAAATGTATGTTTATTTTATTGATTGACGGACATTAGGACTTCTTTAGATTTGTGTTTAGGAGAAACACTTGACATTAAATATTTATCTTTATATACTCCGCTAATTAGCAACAATTAATTTTCTCGAATAGGGAGTATCTCCAATTAATCACTTTGTGTGATTTAATCTCACAAAGTATGAAATCCGTTAGTCGTGAATACGAGGTGGAGCTGACTGTAACTTTAGAGTGCACACAACCGTCTGGGTACCAATGACGTCTTCTATGTTCAACATTGTGAAATATCTAAAGTCGTCACCTACTCAAGGAGATTAAGACTTCTATAGACGTTCAAGTATATAAATTCATTGATATGGTGAAGGGGTCATTAAAGTCAATACTATTTTTTAAGAGCCGTTAGAAGGTCAAAGTGCTTCCGGACCACTTAAAATGTAAAAAAGTGCTGGGTGATATCCACATTTGTTTTTCGTGGTAATTTTATGTTTTTCATTGAATCTCTCCCAGCAAAATAAATAATCCAACCCTGTGGGGTATCCTGGGTTACATATCCTGCATAGATTAGTATCCGCCTCCAAGTCATCCCATATGCGTGACGTGACGAGGCGCCTGCTATTTACTTGAAAATTGGGAGCAGGCTCATTTCGGGGTTGATGGATTGAGAACCGGAAAAAAGAACCAGACATACTTAGGCCCACTGCTTCACAAGCATGGGAGCCGTATATGATTTGCTGCTCACGAGAGATAAAGATTCCCTTCTCCAACTGACTCAACAGCTTTGAAGTGACCGAGCACGAGGCCCATACAAATGTTGGGTGCAGCACCATTTTCACACCGGCTATTGGATTGATCGTCTCCGTGAGCGAGTCAAATATTCTACTAGTTAGGGACGTTAAAAAATAATATTCAGTTCTCAATTCATGACCAAGGTCGCCAGCTTACACATCTGAAGACTGATTGAAAATTAAGTGTAACTGTGCTAGCCATCCCCTTATACATGACAGGAAATACTTGCTGCAAAATTTCTCTGTTCTAAATCGGCAACCAGGAAGCACGCGAGTGGTCCTGAAGACTCCGAGGAGGCGCGTTATATCCCTGAGAATGACTACAAAGAGTCGCTCTTAGTGCAACCATAAGAGAAACGAGGGATTGTTGAGGCAGCCGGTATAAACCAGTCTAGTTAGAGAAAACCCGACGGAAACTCCTATTCGGTTCCCGGAACCCCAAACGTCATGGGACGTCCCCTGAACCGATAGTACTCTCCTTACAGGTGATGACGGCTACCGCATATTCTCCAATGCATTGAATTTATGGCGGAACATGTTTGCGTTTCACAGGTGTAAACACTAATCCGAGACGTATAATCATAAATTACTTTATACTTTCGTTTTATCACACGGACTGGGCTTACAACCATTGTTCGATATCCGCACATGGTAGTGCCATTGGTTTGAGGCTGTGACAATCGATCATATAATGCAAGCCTGAAAGATGAGTAAAGATGAAAAATTAGTTATACTACTATTTGTCGACTGTCTAGTTTATAACAATGGATTAATCGTTGATTCACGTATAGGCTCTCCTTACATGTATAATAATCTCTCTTTGGTGTGTCCTTGTGATACACGAACTATTGCAATTCCCATTACCGAGAGGGTATTACACATAATCTCGAGTACAAACACAATGGTAACGGGCTACTCTCCAATGTGTTCTCAATTAAATCGGAATACACAATGAATTTAGAAGCGTTTTTCGGGCACTCGAGACAGAAGTTTATCATGTTCATTTATTTACAGTATTATTAAAATTTGGTATTGTGACTTCTATGATCTCATATGCTTGTCGTACGTATTACTATCTTGTTTCTCTTTAGCACCTTTTCTACAGGTCGAAATGAATAGAGTGAGAAGATGAGAGAGTCTAGAAGAGAGAGAGAGCGAGAGCGATGAAACGAAGTAAGATGAAGAGATAGAGAGAGTAGCATGAGGTGAAGAGAGATGATGATGAGAAGAGAGATAGAGAGACGAGAGAGAGCATCATTAGACACAAGCGCGATGAGAAGAAAAGCTATAGATATGCTCGATCTCCACTATTCTTCTCCTCCACATAGTTTCGTATTGAATTTCTACCTGGCAAATTCAGAATAATATCCTGTGTACATATCAATTATGATCGTGATTCGACAAAATGATGTCCAGTTAGTGACCCCGCCCACATCACATACTACAGCGGTTTTTTTTTATGATAACACGCTGGGCGGTCTATTAAGGTTATTGAAGGGCGAAACGAATGCGCCTTCCAGTTTTGGGTTAGATTGTTTTGATTTATTTTTTTTTTTATCATCTTGTGGTCTCGAGAACGAATTCTCAATGGGCCAAAATTTTATGCGAGCCGATGTTCAATGAACCCACTACGTTATTCTTTGAGTGAGGTTAGTATAGCGTACGTAAGGAGCAGATTTTTTAAAATTTATGAATGTAAGTTTGCTTTAAGTCGGAATGTTCTTCGAGACTGGTATTAGGTATCCATCTGACAATGACTATCTCTGTATCATTGTATTAAGTCAATATGTATTTATTGTTTGTAATGTGGTTATAATGTCTCATGTTAGGAACATATTGGGTCAAATGCCAAAATAGTCCTCCATCGATGTCCAAAGGAAATATTGGTATTCAAAGTGACGAAAACTTGATAAATCGCCAGGGATTTTCCTGTATCGAAGCACACACTGATGTAATATGCCTATATCACTTTAAATTCCATGGTCAGCTGTAACAGGGGTTAAAAGAGAACACATCCCTACTTGTTCCTCAAAGGTTACGAATAGTGTTAAACCTGGACGGGAAAACACACCGCACTTGTCATCTCCCTAACCGGCGATTTGTGTTCTAGTAAAACTAATACGAGAAGGAAACAGAGGCTCACTCCCCTTTTCGACGATCGTGAGAGCAACGTGTCCGCCTAGTGACCTAACAGTGCTCTAGTTGAGAGTCACATGGAAAAACGTGCCAACGAATTAAGTATTACGAAGGAGATCATGCTAATATAAAGATCCTTAATATATAGAGGTTTAATACTGATGAGAAGGGAATCACAAATCTCAAACACCTAATTAAATGGGTTGTAAAGTGACCTAAGTTAACATTACATTGCAGAAAAAATTTGGCATCGATTCTATTAACCATTCCGATCACCTAGTGAAAGTGCATACAGGTCTCCCAAGTTATACACTGTTCTCGTGGATTTTCAATGAAGTCAAAGATGTGGCTGTCAATATGAAGTACTACACTTGACACTAAAGCATACCAAGAAAGTAACAGTAAAAAGCCTGCACCAAAACGAAAATTCTCAATGAGGATGAATTACTTATCACCATCATGAAGTGAAGGCTTAATTTGAATCTTGAATTCTTGGATTCAATGTTCCAAGTTTCAGTTTCCCTGGTTTTTGTTGATTTGTCAAAATTTTCTGCAAATAAATATAATTTGAAATGATATTCTTAAGTTTTTGTATCAGATAATGCTACATTGACATTTTGTAATGCCCAGGTAGCATATATGCACATGCTGTTAAAATATGAATAATTGGTGATATCATTAAAAACTCTTTCGTTCGTGTCGTATAATAATGATTTACATACAAATATAAAATTAGAATTTTATGAATGATAGAAATAGGTTTGGGCACTAGAGGGTTAAACAGGGGGGAAAGTAAAAGTAGATCTCGTCCACTTTTCCCCAGTTTGTTTTTCAACAGCGCAAAATTCAATATTCTTACATTCAACACTGCAACTTGGAATTAACAATGATCGTTGTTGACCCCCCCCCCTCCACACACACACGATGTACGATGCCGCGCCATGATGGTTGAGGGAAAGAATGGCATTTTCCCAGTTTTTGGGTTTTAGATTTTTTTGGGGGTTTTTTTTTTTTTTTACATCTTTGCCTTTATGAAGGAATTTAAGTGGAAAGTTTTGCACAATCAGACTGACCCCTTTTCGATATTTGATGATTATATTTACGTAATGGCGATTTTTTGTTTAAATTTATGAATGTGTTTAAGTCGGAATGATTTCTTCGAGACTAATAAAGTATTGAATCACTCGATGAATGTGTATCTAAGCACATTATTTTATTGTTTTGTCAGATGGTTATAATGTCTCATGTTAGGGAACATTCATTGGGCTCAAATGCCAAAATAGTCCTCCATCGATGTCCAAAGGAAATAGGGTATTAAAGTGGACGAAACTGATAAATCGCAGGATTTCTGTATCGAAAGCACACACGATGATAGGCAGTATCACTTTAAACTGTGGTCAGCCAACGGGAACAAAGAACCCATCCCACTTCTTGTTCCTCAAAGGTTACGAGTGTTAAAACCTGGAAGAAACCACACACTGGAACGCGAATTGTTCGGTAAACAAATATTGAAGAACAGGCTCACTCTTGTATCGATGATCTTGAGGCAGTCCGCCAGCCAAAAGCTCGAGGAGTATGAAAACGAAATTAAAATGCTAAAAGAACAAAAAAAGGAATACTGGAAAACAAAATTAAACACCTTAAAAATGAAATTGACAAGTTAACATTGCGAGAAAAAAATTGGCATCCATTCTATTAATCATTCCGATCACCTAGTGAAATGCATACAGGTCTCCCAAGTTATGCATGTTCTCGTGGATTTTCAATGAAGTCAAAAGATGTGGCTGTCGATATGAGTACACAAAGGGAACAATCCCTTGACACTAAAAGCATACCAAGAAAGTAACAGTATAAAAAGCCTGGACCAAGAATGAAAATTGTCAATGGAGGATGAATTTACTTATCATCATGAAGTTAAGCTTAATTTAAATCTTGAATTCTTGGCATCATATGTTCCAATTTCAGTTTCCCTGCGTTTCAAGTGTTGTATCAACTTGGAATCATCTTTTATCAAAGGATTAGTACCTCTATCCCCTGCATCTCATGAAGAATGACACAGTACTATCTCAGTGTTTCGAAAAGTATGGTACAAGTAAGTGCAATCAATAGATTGCACAGAGGTTCAAACAGAGAGGCCAACACTTTACAGTGCAATTCTATGCTGTTCTCGAATTACAAAGGTAGAGACATACTACAAGC
>CAJDSM010051348.1:989-17672 GCA_903981925.1 Ostrea lurida | reverse complement strand
CTTTAAGTGGATGTCATCCAACTTGGAACTCATCTTTTATCAAGGAGATTAGTACCTCTTATCCACTGGCATCTCCATGAAGAATTGACACAGTACATCCTAGTGTTTGAAAAGTATGGTACAGTAAGTGCAATCAATAGATTTGCACAGAGGTTTCAAACAGAAGAGGCCCAACACTCTTTACAGTTGCATAATTCTATGCTGTGTGACCGCTTCGTTCTCCTATAATTAAACTTTAGTTCTCGAATCAGTTTAGATATTTCATATATTCAAAGGTTGATAACATACAATGAAAAACTTTCTTTGACAAGCTCTCACCTTTGGTATTGGCTGCACATCTTGTAGATCTCTGAACTAGGTAATCAGCAATCGTCAATTGTATTTTGCTAACAAGGGCGACAATGTATTGCTTGGGAGTTCTAATGAGTTGTAAGGTGGAGGTTACAGTGTAATAATATGTCATTTGTCGTAATAAATAAAATTTCATGCTATTTACATAGACATATTGAGACAAAATAATGGCTGACAAATAATCTTTATACTTAATTTGTTTATAAAGCTCAAAATATAGCGATTTACGCTTAACCTCAATGAGATTGTAATGTTTCAGGCATCCAGAAAGCGGATTTATATCAATTGTTATCCAAAATTTTATATAATTCCGCTTGCTAAAGTTGGTTGTAGACTCGAGGTGAAAAAAGTGACAACAGCAATTGACAGTGCTAGAAAACAATGTCTTTCTGTTTACTTACTGCTTCGTGAAAATTTCCTCTATGGCAATTTGACCAGAGGGAATCAGCGACTCTGTGTAAATAGTTGGATTCAATAAAGCGTATGTATTCATAATTGGTGTGCTTTGATGTTCATTTTAGTAATGAGAAACGTACTTCACAAACTTTTTAAGCGAAGGGCCCATGAATCTTCTCTTCTGTGCTTATTGCCAAGTATATATGACTATACAAATGTTTGGGTAGCTAGATGGCGGAGTGGTAGTGGAGTTAAGTTTTTAATGGGTGTAGCTGTTTCATTAATCGTGTGTACACGCATTGCAGCATATATCCAATACGTGATGCAAGAACATTTCATTATGTTCTGCTACTCTAGACTATTGATATGTAAATTATCCTTTCCATCTTCCCAATCGAATTATTTACTATTATTACACTTTGTCACAGCTTCCAAATAATCCTCAAAATTGAAGAAATACATGCTATCAAGTAAGATACAAATATTTGATTGCATGCGCAACTGGTGGCACAGTATCTTATGTATCACAGGTGTGTGGCGGTGACATGTCTGATGTTGATGTTGCAAGGAGATCAGGATTACTTGATAATTTTTTTTAAAATGACAAAATAATGGCCGACAAAGGTTTCAGCAATAAAGACGGCTTCCTCGTTGAAGGTGCTCAACTTATCACACCTGAAATTCTCAGAAAGGACACACAATCTACAGTTGCTAAAAATGTTGTAAACGCGAAATTTCCAATGCAGGTCCAACGTAGAAAGGGTCATTGGTAGAATGAAATACTTCAAAATTTACAGGGCTTTTGCAGATATAGTTGACCACATTTTTGTAGTTTATGGCTGTATGGTTAATCTTATGGGGATACTTGTCCCATTGCAGTCAAAATCCAAGTGAATGCAAGACAATTTTAGTATGCTGCACTCTAACCATGTATGAAACCTATCTACAATACTATGTATTCACTTGCTTAATAATAAATCAAGAGACTCAGAGGCTGATAACACTTTTGTAACAAGCATTTTATTTGAAAATTACACGAATATGTTTTACTATCTGACAATTCATTTCTTACAATCACTGGTTCTAAAGTAGTTCACAGACTGACAAAATGTGAATTCAAAGGAAAATGTTCTATTCATTGATAGTACATCCAAATCCATATCTTTTCAAACATTAGAAATAAACTGCAAACCCAATATTAAACAGACAAACAATCAGAAAATAATAATAATGCCATAATCATTTCACCCAGTGCACATAAAATTGGCATATTGTGTACATGAAATCAAAACTTTTAATACTGACCAAGTCATATTTTCATGATTTGAAAACTATTACATGCATGTTATTCAAATACAAAAATAAGCTCAGATACAGCAGTTTTTTTCACCGAGTTTATCAACTCAAATTAGCTTGGTAATTATGACTTGTGTTTTTTGTTGCAGAGGACATATGATGATTCATTTAGCCCTTTAAAATCAAACAAACATTTCACCTCTCTGTGGTACATTTCTGGCAAAACAACACACTCAAAAACTTGTTTTGATTTTTGAATCATTTGTGACACAAATTCAGGATCCAAAAAAATCCTTTCAATATGAATGTTTTCAGTTTGTGAACAAATGCGAAGAACAAAATCTGCATATTTACAATTTGTGACATACATTTCACACTGAACTTGAGCATAGTACTCATGAGACTTTTTTAAAACTATTTTAGCCAATCAGGTACATGGCAAACATGAACTTTTTCAAATGTACACTAATCTGATATGCTTCATGCCCTAGCAGTGTAAGGATTTTTTTAACTTCACCACACCCCTTACCAACAAACCCTTTTATAGAAAGGGAGAGATATGATAAAACTTAACACTAAATCGCATTTTTCAAATTTGCACAATTTGTGTATTTGTGGACAAAAATTTTCTGGCAATATATCTTTAATATAAGTTACATATATAAGCATTGCCACACTGATTCAAGTATTTTTTTTTTTTATTATATGACAACATCAGTGACATATGAACAGGATGGCTATTAAACATAATTCTCCTGGCTTACGTAGCTGTTCTTGAGCTGTTTATGTGTGGTGGAGAGGAAGAGATAGGAAGGAGAGAGGTAACATACCGCTGCTGGACGCGAGAGTAGAGTAGGGCAAGATTCTATGTCGCTTCCAGTTCTGCTTAAGGGTCCGAAATAACCCATGTACAGGTATGATCGATGGGATCTTGATGTCATCAATGCTCTTTTACTCCAGAAAACTGGGATTCTGACCTACAAGCAGTATAGTTTTAGAGTAGACTGGAATCAGTATTGGTAGCTCCCACTCACCCGCTGACATGCTCCTGACAAATTAGTAAGCTCTCCCTCCTTTCAAGCTACGTTGTTTAGATTGGACTTCCTGGTCATAACACTAATAAGATTCCCCTATATGAAGAAAGCTATTTATTCCTTCATATCCTTTGTCTCGACATATAACTTCAGACTACAAAAGATCCTATTAATTGCTGATTGGTAAAACAATTTTAGCTGATATAGACCTCTCTAATTGTATTTCTAAACATTTTGGAGGACAAGTACATTATGGGCAATATGGCTACAGGAATAAAAGGAGGAATCTCCAAAATTATAATACATCTCTCCCTCAACCTATGGGGGGTCTGGGGTTAGAATAGGTCCCAGCATTCCCCTTTGCGTGTCGTAAGAGGTGACTAAATAAGAGTTGGTCATTAGGATGAGACTGGAAAACCGTAGGTCCCGTGTTCAACAGCAGTGTGGCAACGAATAAGAGATTCCTCCCTGCTCAAATGACCCCATGTGCTGAGCACATGGCCTAAATTTTGCAAGCCCTTTCCTTACTGATAATGTATCAGAGCGTGGTTCTTCACATTATGATTGAGACTACGTAGCAGGGTGCTCTGAGGCAAATTATACTTACTAAAGAGGTAATAGTGATCATAGAGTCCTCAGTATTCAATAGTAAAACTAAAGGCTTTTTATGCAAATCAGAGGGCACATCCAGCCTCTATCAACCACATACATTCTATAGATATAAGAATAATATTACGTTCAGGAAAAAATTCTTGAAGGTAGCTAAGGAGGACAGGTCATTGGGTATCAGTTGCGTACAATACATTCGCCGAACGACAAACTGCAAAAAAGAGTTGAGGGCACATACACTATCTATATACGTATAATGGTATTTATCCCTTGAAATTTGGGGAGGGGAGAGGGGGGGGGGGCAACATTTTGTATACTTTCACTTCTAACCTGCTCGTCCCCATATTGCATAAAGATTAAATCTCATGTCACATTGGAATCATTTTTGGTATAGCTAAGCTAGACTCAATGCTCTATTATTTGTTTATTATTAGCATATTCCAATCCACACGCAAACTTCTGTTACACTGTAGGTCCGCGGTATCCACGAACCTATGGACTTCCCTTGGATATATTGGCCGAGTAACATGTTCAATTATTGTCAGATGTCAACAGACTCTGGAGACGATGTAACACAGACAGGGTAGATCTAATAATGATCAAGTAGAGAGATCACCTAATTTTAATCAGAAAATTAATCCACAGAACATTGTATGTATTGTATCGACTTCAAATTTGCTATGAGTTTGTAGTGTGATAGAATCTGCGAGAGTTTCCAAGATTACGATTGGGAACTATTCCTGATGTCTAGATTCTCTTGGATCGAGAGGATTATCAGGCAGCATGTGACAACATCAGGCCGCTCCTCGCACCAGCGGTTAGAAATGAACGTTCGCGTATCTACCCCCCAGCTCGAGTGCTGGCGAATCCGCACAAGATTTTGACTTCAGGAACGGATGCTAGAGTGGGAAATATATCTTTTGGATTCTAAGAATCGTTATGGCAGAGCATAGTGTCAGATCATGCTTCGCCATCTTTGAGTTTGCACTTTTAGCAGAATATTAACTGGCGGTGATTATTGTCCCTCTCAATAGCTCCATTAGATTAGCGAGAAGAAAGAAGTGTCCGCCAAATACACGCACACCATAAACCGCTTTATAGTATTTCTAAGCACTTCTCGTTCAGAGGCGCGGTACTGCCCATTTGTTTCTCGAAATATATACGCACGAGGGATCCCACAGGAACTGACTCACAGCGGGGTGTACATGATAAATAACACCATGTATTCTCGCGGAAAAAAAAGGTTTTAATGATATCTTTTACAAGAATAAGACTTTATGCAAGAATCTAGCATGGCTGATATAGAAGACGTTCACAATCACCCTCATATCTGCACGCCGGGGTGCACACAAGAAAAATGCGCTATAAGCAGATATCTCTCTGGCCACGCCGTGGTCACAATAAGTGCTATTGTCATACTGTAGCGTTACAGATATATTAAATTTGGAAATGTACTCGATCCTACGGAAGAGCAGGCTGGTAGAAGTGTCTGTAACATTAAAACAAATGCCTTCTTTACCAACGGCTTGATAATTCTTATGTTAAACGGCTCTTGGAGCAGTATATATCTTGAACTAGATATGAAATTACGCAGCATTTATTATCCACACAACCATAACAATATATGCCATATCGGCGGTGGAGGGATCGACCTATCCACCTCGGCCTTGGGCGATATGGAAGCACTCGGAGCTGAATATGTATTATATAGTGATCCGAGGCAAAATGGAAAATTAATGTATTGGTGGATATGGTGCTAATTGAATTTTCCCTACGTGACCAAATATTTCTCTCTGTTTGATATAAAGCCTTACAGGGAATTTGTATAATTAAGTTCTAGAAACCAATTATAGGTACATTTTAAATAAGTTTTATTTTTTAACAATACGTCCTTAGTGTTTTGCCTGATATAACCTGGTCTACTCCAGTTTTAGTTTATTCATCTACAATTCAAGGAGGTTTCAATTAACTAGAACGGATAGTTATGAAAGATAAGTGGGATGGCAAGGTAAGGAGATGTAGAGAAGAGAGAGAGGAGAGGAGAGAGAGAGAGAGAACAGGAAGGTGAGAGAGAAGAGAAGAAGAGAGAGTATGGATGAGAAATATGAAAGAAGGAGAGAGTATACACATGCAAAACTCGTAAGGAACCTCACACAACGGTATATCCTTATATCTACCTTAGTATGTATAGATGATCCTCATTTTATTTAAATTTCTGTGGTATTCAAATTACTTGGAATCTCTTACGGAATCAACAAACCAAGTACACACATGAGAGCATCGGAGAAAGCTTGCATACAGAAGACAACAATCTTTCTCACTATTCACAGCAAGACAGCTCCACATGCACATAATTATTGGTTTGCTGAGATTACCAGTATTAGCGAGAAGAATAAGGAATTCCTATTAATTTTAGAGGCTCTTTGATAAGCTAACTTATCACAGAATGGTCTAGTGGTGTTGTTACATAAAAGTTACGCATCACTGATCAGGATTGAAATAATTTTTACAAACAAATCACTTGAAACCTGGATATGCATCATTTTAGATTTTATTAGGGAGATTTATTTTAGCCACCAATGGCAGTTGTTGTTGTTTAACAATATCTTATACGCGGAGAGATTACAGATAAGATAAACGTCCAATCGACGAAATATTATTTAGAGACACATATTCCGGTGCTTTTTCATTTGTTTATAACGCTTGATAATGGACTTACTTTGAGAGTGTATTGAAATAGGGAATTATTTTAGCATTTTACCGGTAACACAAGCACCAAAACTTTCGGTCATGGAAAAAGGGTCCGGTCGGGTCTTAATCCAACATAAATCTGCAGCCCTGAAATTTTCCCCAACATACAAAACTTGAACTTGATAGTAGGGGTATAAATAGGGACAACGTCATATCTGGATCGCAACTTAGATGAATTAGTGTGTTAGTCTAGAGTTTAGTTACATTTAAACTTCTCGAAGGGACCGTTACACGCTGCGTCAATATGTGACTCAGCTGATATATCATGTATCTAATCGAAATGGGCTACATTCCGAGGCTAGATATATGAAAACATATGGGTATGTATCCGACGGGGTAAATGTTATGGCCAGAAATACCGAGCGAGAAAAGGCTTAGTAAAAATGGTTAGAGGAGGCGGGTACGATGAAAGCACAAATAGAACATGGAGTAAAGTATGTAGGTATCTGGCGCAAAAGAAGCACCTAGAGCGATTAATTAACGTGTGTCATCGAAGACTAGAGCTTTGTTGATATATTCTAACAAACGTACAGGTAATGTCCAGATAAACATTTTATCTGAGCGAGAGCTGTCCAATGTTCATCCTATAGAGGAGAGTCATATGTTTAACGTTAATATCTCTGTTCTGATAAATATTAGGAGAAATCTTTGATGGACATCTGAGTCGTCATTCAACGATTAACCGAAAAAGATCAAAGAGTTCTTAGAATATCTCTATGGAATAAACTATATAGACATTACAATGCGTTTCGCAATCTAAAACTATTGAATTCTTCATAAAAGATCAAGGTTCAGTCTGGCGCCCGACTTGCCCCTTCCTCGCGCACCCCCCCCCTCCGCGTTTTAAAGGACTACCTGTAATCTTCGTCTACGAAGATTGAATAGACACACAAGGCGGGATCATCACTAGACAAGAAATACATAGGCAACTATTGCTACTAGGTAGGAAAACATTAATATATTGAGTTGGGAATATTTTTCACGGGGTGCTCTAATTGTATATTAATAGGTGTTAAGATATTGAGGATTGTTGATATGAAGTCAATGTATAACACGTGCACTAAGGGTTAAAACATTGTGTCTCGAGATAGCTGTCGCAAACCTAGGGCCACTGGATTTTTCAAGAAATTTTGTCTTGAAGAGATACTGGGAGAATAAGTTTAGGTGACAATTATAACTGGTAATTGGGCAGAATTGGAATTATAAAAGCTATTCTATCGCGCATATTAAAAGCTGTGTAATTATTTATTTCACATTTAAGCAGGGATATTTAACCTTCAATTTAATTCAGGCACTATTCGATGAGAGAAATATAAATAGGGGGATACTTAACAGAAATTATTACTATTTCATAAGACTTATCCACATCCTGGCCAGTGAAGGCAGAAAACAGAATGTATCTGGCAGTTGGATGCAGATAGAGTAAGTTCTGGGCTGGGTAGCCAAAATTATTATGTCCTGTTAGTACTAAATAAAATGAAAAGTACATTCGTAGTCCGGTTACTTTGAAATCATAAATGATGTTGAATGACAATGGAAACAGAAACTTATTTACCAGGGCACGACAATAGGGTTTGAAAAGTGGGATTCCTTCCTGGAGGAACAGAAGGGATTTTCCTATATCCGCACACGCTTCACTCACTGAAACAGAAACATGGAGAATAGCTGTGAATAATTCCACATCTTAATGTTAAAAAGGTTTCTTTCTAGAAAGCAACGAAAAATTTCTTAGGAGCACACTAAAAGTTCACTTATTTTGAATATTCATGGAAACTAAGTGATGACTTAAAATTTGGAATGGAACATGGTGAAAAATTAATACGTTCGTATGTAATTGCTTACACAAAGAAACACACACTGGTACAGATTGATATGAACACAAGGTTCTAATTTATAACTAATTGATTCAGCTTAGAGGTTTCCAATTGCGGTCAGACAAGGTTCCAGTGCACTAGTTACTTGACTTTTTTGATATCATAATAAACATAATAAAGAAAAATTGGTAGCAGATCCAAGAGACGACCTCACGTTACTCAAGTGGGTCACATCACAAATGAGGCGTTCTCACTGAATAGCAACAGAGACGTTCACGAGCTAAGGCACGATGAATCGAAGGAGATGATCACGTTTGTGTGACCTTAGTGCTTTGTGTTGGAATCCTCAAATAGTCTGCATTATAGTTCTAGGGATGTTTATTATTGAATTGGATGTAGAAGGTTAAGCTACACGCTTAGTGCAATCTGGGGCACACTCGTTGGGTTATGGAAATAATCTGGAATTAGCCATAATACTAGGATTAAATTTTGTTTAATTGGTAACATTGTTCCTTTTTTAGCATATAATTTTTCTAGATTATTATTAATATAAATTATATCACAACCATATCAGAACAGAGATTAAGAGAAAATATGGGTTATAAATTTTTGTGGTTTTTCAAATATAGGAGACTTGTCGAGTATGATTAAGGAGGGTATATAGTAGCAAGCTTGTGGTCACTGTTGGGAGAGTAGGATTAGGGATGAGCAATTAAGTATAAATCCATTGATATGAATGTTTTCCTCAGTATAATTTGTATAATTATAGTTTCTACCACATCTTAGTATATAGTCTCGACTCAAACAGTAAGTCTTGAGCTACCACAGCTATCTATTTACAATGTATAAGTTCATAAGTATTACAAGTGGCGCGTAGAGCGAGTACGCACATCTCGAGCTTGGAGTACAGCACAAATTTGGTGAGAGAGAGCAACTATATCTGTCTACACTAAGTGAGATTCTCATTACACTCACTGTCCATACCTCATGTGTTTCATCGAGGCACTAGGAGCGAGGCGTATTTGAAGGTGAGAGTCGTACTATCCCTCCGATGTATATAGCAGAATTACTCTTTTATATGGAAGGAACAATATGAATATAAAGAGAATTTGAAATGTAATATATTGCCGAAGATGGAAACATACATTGAATAGTGGAAAAACTAGATGTCTGATATATAATATCCAGGTATAGTAACGAAACTAAATAACCACAGATTAAGTTTGGGGCCTCGAGCTTTACACTCCATTGGGGCCTATGAGGTTTGAGGAATACAGTTGGGGGCATATTCGCGTAGAGCGGAACCAATTAACGACTATGGTTTTCATAAAGGAGAGCTAATGAATATCACCACTCACTAATTAAATGTGCCACACTCTAATGAGGAGACAATCAATGGTCTTTCCTCATAGCATGGAGGCTGTGGCTGATTTCAGACACAGAGAGCGACTGAGTGATTTATTCCAACAGAGACAAAATTCTAGAGAGCGGGGGGTATAGAGGGAGACAGGAGGGTGTGGACAGGAGACAATATGGATTTGAGGTGTGAATTGATTGTTAAAGGATACACAAAAGGGCAATATTGTATGTCACAGAGATTTAGGAATTTTGAGATCTTGGGGATCTCGATTTATTGGACTGACTCTAAGTAATGTCATAATATATACACTGAGTCTATGTACGGTAAACACATATATATTGAACATTATGTATTCGAGATCGGGAGTTGGTGATAGGATAGAGAGAGCATATATACACCTGTGAATTGACTTTGTATGAAATTTAATCGCTTCTTTACATGAGAGAGACTATCGGTATAATAGTGCATGAATATTTTCGATCCACAGAAACATAAATTTTCTATTTAACTCACTTGCACAGCTTGGGCACTATCTTTAAGCTCTCAGTACTACACAATTTACTATACCTTGAAAGTCCTTTTTTGTGTGATTATGTTCACCTCGTGCACATATGAACAGTCTGAAACGTGTGTGACCCTTTTGACACGAATCACTAACTCATGTCCTATAGCAAAAAGTACTGTCACCGCGAGTAAGGAGTTGAGGGAAAGACGCAGAGGATATAGAAGTTAATTCTTATTCGCACAGTAGAATTAAAGAATTAAGAAGTCATTCCCGATACTAGTCGAACTTAGCGGTATATAGTAACTTCAGAGTACGACATCTTAGTACAATATGACTTATGGACCGTGTGTAAAATTGCTAGAATCGTCCGAGACACTTGAGTGGTACACGGTGGGAGCCGAACCGACTTCAACTCCAGATACTACGTTGCCACTATAATAAGTTGCGCCGGCGGCTATAAGAAATTGATTAATTAGATGTATGTATTAGGAAATTTTCAGTGGTGGTTAAAGGAGTGATTTGGAGTGAAAATTTTGTGGATAATTAGTTACAACCGACCCTTTTTTTTACCCAATGAGCAAAGAAAGTATTGTTGGGATTTAATAGTTTGGTTTCACAGTAAACAGTTATTCTCATTGCCATTTAATCAACTAGGTAGTAATTAGTATTTTATTTGGACACAGCCGAAGAAGATAGATAAGTCTATCTGTAAATGGGGTTTGTTTTTGGTATTTCTAAGTCCCGTAGGATTGTATATATAAATAAAAAAGGGAATAACTCTAAGCGAATCTTGGCAGACAAAGTCTCCATTCACAATCATTATTATTCAGGCTGGGTGGTTTTTAAAAAATTAATTCAGATGTTGGACTAAACATTGGACATCTTCTAGTAGCATAGGCCTATTAAAAATCCTTCATGTACAGAACAAATTGTGGTGCAATGTTGAGTACTTGGAAGAGTTCATTAAATGTATGGGGTTTGAATTCCCCAAAGATCAAGGTTGAAATTACAGAAATTTAAAAGAGGTTTCAAATAATAAGGGGGATATTCCAGTCTTGTGGAGCTTTGTTTTGCTCTCTCTCTCTCTCTCTCCTACTCTTCTCTCTCTCTCTCTCTCCTCTCTTCTCGTCTCTCTCCTCTCTCGCTCCTTTCTCCTCTCACTCTCTCTTCTCTCTCTCTCTCTTCTATATCGTTTCTATATTGAAACGAAGATTAGTTAATAAACTACTGGAATAACCAAGTTCAGCAAAACAAAGCCGTTGTAAATAATTAACCGTCACGATTCAAAATAATTTCTGGTAAGGATAAAATATGAGAGATTTACATACCAAAATCCATATCATATATCATATCAAGCCCGATGGCCCATATCCGCCCCAGGGCCGAGGTGGATATGGGATCCCAACGCCCATTGGCCAATATGATGTGGATTTTTGGTATGTTATATTTTATTTATCATATATACTGTCTAAGTTATAGAATAATGCCGTGGTAAAGCAAGGCATTTGTTTATGTTACCAACTCTACAGGCCCTGTCCTTCCGTGACGTATTTCCCATTATACTCTAAGATATGCATTTTGCACGGCGGGCGATATTGAGAATGCGCATTTTTTGCACAGGCGTGCAGATATGGGTGGATTGTGACGTCCCTCCGTGATATCAGTCCTGCAGATTCTCATATCTACTACTAAGTATTAGACCTTTTTCGCGATAAGTTTTTATAAACACTGCGCGTTGCATTCTGGGACAGCTTGCGGTTTGTTTGGAAATGGCGTCGGCTTTGAACAAGCTGGCAGAAACTAAAACGTGAATGAATTTGAGAATTTTTTTCTGCGAGATTATGGGGTATACCGTACAGCAATCAAAGTAAGGAGATCGTCCTGACACTGGTTGCAAACGTTCTTGAACCAAATATTCCCCTACAACCGTCCCGTGAAGCAAAAATCTGTCGACGACCCGAAGGAGAAGATAAACGACAAGATTTTGACGCTGCGAGGACGGCATGAATCAAGCTACCGCATCCATCAATAGATGACAGCAGGAGGTCTCAACGTCATTTGAAACAATTTCCTGACAACAGACAAGAGTTGAAGTGAAATCATACCTGTCGAAGCGTAAAGTTTTCTGATTAAAATAATATTTATGACAATATGCTACCTAGTCTGTGATTCGGTTCAGTCCTGTTTGCATCGTAATAACTTGGAACATGTTACTCGCAATATGATCCAAGGGAAATCATTATAGGTTCGAGGAAAGCGCGGATACGTAAACAATGAAGTTAGGAGATGGATATTGGCTTATGCATTCATGACTTTAATATAAGAATAATTGTATGCTGTATATAACAAAAGTGACATGAAATTTTATTTTCAAAGGGGGCGAGCAAGGACTAAGAATAAGGGTGAAATGTGCCCCCCCCCCCAATTCAAGGATAAAAAAAATGTGTATTGCCACTCTTTTCAGTGTTTTGGATAGGGTAAAATTGAGGCCTGTAAATATGTCTGTCCTCAAAGACTTTCAAACGTATTATATTCTGGTTCTTAAGAATGTAGTAGTGTTGAGGCCGTGGATGGCTTTAAAAAGCTTTATTTACTATTGAAGGGCTTGAACAACATAAATCGAGAGTATTTAAGCTATCAATGCAAACTAATCACACACTCGGTAGTTACGGTTTTAAACTGTCTGAGCTCTCTGTATACAGTTAACTTTCTCGATGAATGTTCACCAGAAGACGTCACATATATCAGCTAAGGGTCTTTGCAAATTGTAGGCCTAGTGCTCAGACAATCGGGAAGTCTTGAGCAGGAAAGAATCTTTAATCTGCCCAACCTGACATGTGACACGGGACACTACGTTTTTCCAGTCTCATCCAAATGACCACTCCCTATTAGTCACTCTCTTGCGCACACGCAAGGGATTGCCTGGGGACCTATTCTAACCCAGACCCCCACAGGCTTAGGGGTGACTGTATATATTTTGGAGATGCCTTCCTTTATCCTGTGAATTGCCAATTTGTACTGTCAATGTTGAACAGAGTAGAAAGGTTATTCAGGCTGAAAATTATACAATGTTGATGTATATACAAAATATATTTATTGAACATGAATTTGTTTAGGAATAGGTTCAGAATTTCATTGGTATGAAGACAGAGTCATCAAAGTGCTTGAAGGAAGGGTAGAGCTTATACTTTAGTTCATGTTGATATCATGTCACGGAGTGGAAGTACATCGCATCAGTCCAAATCTAAACATACTGGCTGTCGTAAGGGCAACAGTTTTGTCGACGGAAAAGCTGTGACTCAGAACCCTACTGTACATTGGTATTTTGCATAAAGAGAACTGCGAGACATAGAATCTGCCCTACTGTACTTGTCCAGCAGGGTAGTACTATATTGTATTCTCCTCACTCAAAAGTAAAGTACGATCAGAGAGAGATTTTAATAGCTGTCATTATTCATCAATGTTGTCATATAAAAAATATTGATCAGTGTGGCAATGCTTATATATATGTATACTTATATTAAATATATGGCCAAAATTTTGTCCACAGAATACAACAATTGTGCAAATTTGAAAAAATCATTGTGTTTAAGTATCATTACTCTCTCCCTTTTCATAAAGGGTTGTGGTAAGGGTGTGGGTGAAGTAAAAAAATCCTTACATCTGCTAGGCATGAAGCAATATCAGATTATGTACATTGAAAGTTCATGTTTGCATGTACTTGATGTAAAATAGTTTAAAAAAGGTCTCAGAAGTACTATGCTCAAGTTCAGTGTGAAATGGTATGTCACAGATTGTAAATATGCAGATTTTGTTCTTCGCACTTGTTCACAAACTGAACAACATTCATATTGAAAGGATTTTTTGGATCCTAATTTGTGTCACAAATGATTCAAAAAATCAAAACAAGTTTTTGAGTGTGTTGTTTGCCAGAAATGTACCAACAGAGAGGTGAAATGTTTGTTTGATAATAAAGGGTAAATGAACCATCATATGTCCCCTGCAACAAAAACACAAGTCATAATTACAAGCTAATTTATTGATAAACTCGGTGAAAAACTGCTGTATCTGAGCTTATTTTTTATAGTAATAACATCATGTAATATTTTCAAATCATGAAAATATGATTTGGTCAGTATGAAAAGTATTGATTTCATGTACACAATATGCCATTTTTTATGTGCACTGGGTGAAATGATGTATGGCATTATTTTTTTTATCTGATGTTGTTTCATATTGGGTTTGCATTTTATTTCTAATGTTTGAAAAATTATGGATTTGAATGTACTATCAATGAATAGAACATTTTCCTTTGAATTCACATTTTGTCAGTCTGCGAACTACTCTAGAACCAGTGATATAAGAAATGAATTGTCAGATAGTAAAACATATCTGTAATTTTCAAATAAAATGCTTGTTACAAAAGTGTTATCAGCCTCTGAGTCCTTGATTTATTATTAAGCAAGTGTATACATAGTATTGTAGATTGAAGGATATTTCATACATTGTTAGAGTGCAGCATACTGAAATTGTCTTGCATTCACTTGGATTTTGACTGCAATGGGACAAGTATCCCATAAGATTAACCATACAGCCACAAATACAAAAATGTGGTCAACTATATCTGCAAAAGCCAGAGGGATCGGGCCCTAATAAAATTTT
Organism: Ostrea lurida; assembly: GCA_903981925.1. Lineage (NCBI taxonomy): Eukaryota > Metazoa > Mollusca > Bivalvia > Ostreida > Ostreidae > Ostrea > Ostrea lurida. The sequence continues at coordinate 2,894 of CAJDSM010051348.1, read as the reverse complement.
GATGTTTTCATTCTACCAATGACCTTTCTACGTGGATCTGCATTGGAAATTTCGGCATTTACAACAATTTTTAGCAACTGTAGAATTGTGTGTCCTTTCTGAAATTTCAGGTGTAATAAGTGAGCACACTTCCAAGTGGGAAGTCGTCTTTATTGCTAAAACCTTGTCAGCCATTATTTTGTCATTTTTTTGAATTTTATCAAGTAATCCTGATCTCCTTACAACATCAACATCCAGACATGTCACCGCCACACACTTGGATACATAAGATACTGTGCCACCAGGATGTGCATGCAATCAAAGCTTGTATGTATGTCTACCTTTGTAATTCGAGAACAGCATAGAATTTGCACTGTAAAGTGTTGGCCTCTCTGTTTGAACCTCTGTGCAATCTATTGATTGCACTTACATTGTAACCATACTTTTCGAAACACTGAATAGTCTGTTCATTCTCATTGAGATGACAGGGATAGAGTACTTAATCTTTGATAAAGATGATTCCAAGTTGAATACAGACACTTGAACGGAGGGAATAATTGGAACTTTGATGCCAAGAATTCAAATTTAAATTAAGCATTACTTCATGATCTTGCCATAAGTAAATTCATCCTCATTGACAAGTTTTCGATTTTGGTCCAGGCTTTTTAAACTTTACTTTCGTTGGTATGCTTTTAGGTGTTCACAGGGATTGTTCCCCTTTGGTGTACTCATATCGACAGCCACATCTTTGACTTCATTGAAAATCCACGAGAACATGCATAACTTGGGAGACCTGTATGCAGTTTCACTAGGTGATCGGAATGATTAATATAATGATCCAAATTTTTTTCTCCAATGTTAACTTGTCAATTTCATTTTAAGGTGTTAATTTTGTTTTCCAGTATTCCTTTTGTTCTTTTAGCATTTTAATTTCGTTTCATACTCCTCGAGCTTATTGGCTGGGCGACTTCGCCTCAAGATATCGATACAAGAGGAGCCTGTTCTTCATATTGTGTTTACGAACAATTCGCGTTCCAGTGTGTGTTTCTTCCAGGTTTTACACTCGTAACCGGTTTGAGAAACAGAAGTGGGATGGTTCTTTGTCCCTGGCTGCCAATTTTAAAGTGTTACTGCTACACTGTGTGCTCTCTCATACAGAAATCCTGCGAGTTTATCAGTTTCGTCACTTGAAACCCTATTTACCTTGACATCGATGAGGCTATTTTTGGCATTTGAGCCAATGTATGTTCCAACAGAGACATTATACACCATCTACAAAGACAATAAAATAATTGACTTGATACACATTCATCGAGATATAACTTTATTGTTCGAAGAAAATTCGTACTTAAACATTCATAAATTTAAAAAATAGATGCCATTACCGTAACTATATCCTTGAAATACGAGGGCATCTGACGTGTGCAAAATTTGCCCTTAAATTCTTTCAAAGCAAGATGTAAAAAAAAAACCCCAATCTAAACCCAAACTGGAAAGGCCATTCTTTCCCTCAATCTAGTCATGCGCGCACGTACACGTGTGTGGGAGGGGGGGGGGGGTCACAACGATCGATTGTCGTCAATCCAATTGAACATGTTAATGTAAGAATTTGAATTTGTGGTGTTGAAAAACTGGGGAAAAAGTGGACGAGATCACTCTTTACTTTCCCCCCTGTTTAACCCTCTAGTGCCCAAACCTATTTCTATCATTCATAAAATTCTAATTTTATATTTGTATGTAAATCATTATTATACGACACGAACGAAAGAGTTTTTAATGATATCACCAATTATTCATATTTTAACAGCATGTGCATATATGCTACCTGGGCATTACAAAATGTCAATGTAGCATTATCTGATACAAAAACTTAAGAATATCATTTCAAATTATATTTATTTGCAGAAAATTTTGACAAATCAACAA